>JAAGKR010001736.1:18908-114551 GCA_011419295.1 Clarias macrocephalus
GTGGAAAAATTAAAAACATCGACCCCCCCCCCCCCCCCAAAAAAATAGTATCGAGTCATTACATTCATTTATTTTCAGGTTCTCTGGATAATCCGTCGTCACTGCTGAATCCTGAACCGTGTGCCGTAACACATAGAGTATAAAACAAATCCAGCTCTTTCATCCAGCATCTAGTGGTCACTGACGGTTACTACCCAAAGCCTAAAGTTTCCCTCTGATCGTTTTGCTTTATTTTGGCTCTGGCAGATCCACCGCAATGAAAGGGAGAGACTCGAGTAAAATAAAATTAAAACAAGTTAACCACAAGTAAACACTGAATCTGATGAGAAGGAAGAAAACAGACGGTGCAGGAGCGGATTAAGTTGAGTGGGGCTTATTATTTAGTGACGCTCTTCTGTTTTCTTTTTTTTCCTCCCTCTTTCTAAAGCTTGATTGGACAGGGTTCACATCCGGGATGCACCCATTCACACCTCAGTCCCGGCGTTCCCAATGTAGTCTGAAAGAAAGTGAGTAGAAGACCTGGCTTACTAATGACACTCTCTGCAATCACGATGGTTCTCGGTTCTGTTTATACGGCGCATCATCATGACCGTAGTAGGTTTAATGAAATATTAAATGCATGAACAAGATGGTGTTGAAGTGATCATGGTGTGACGTGTTGCATTTTGGTCAGATCTTCAGAATCGTAATTCGATACGTTCCACTTTGGTACAGAGTGTATTAAATGTAGGTCATTTGGCAAACGCCCTTATCCAGAGCGACATACATTTTTATCTCATTATACATCTGAGCAGTTTTAGGGTTAAGGGCCTCGCTCAAGGGCCCAACAACCTTGTGGTCACTGGGATCTTTCAAACCATAGTGTAATATCCGCTTCCTGAGATATGGCCAGTGCGACATGGCCAAATGGTGCACAATCTTGTTTGATTCTGAAATCCTGAAATGAGGATTCGGTGAGATATTAAGGAAGTGTAAACGCTCTGCCTCGGTTTTGACGCCTGGATTTCCCTGCGTCCCCTAAAATAACGTCACAGTTTTATAGTGAAAAAAAAACATTATGTTTTTCTATCACGACTGGAGTAACCAGCTTGGATTGTGTTCATTAAACTTTACTACAATGTTTAGGATTAAACGTTTCTCAATTCTGCTGAAGGTTAACGAAGATGAGCAACTGATTTGTTCTGAAATTGGAAATTTGATGCATTTCATAGCACAGGACGCTAGACTTTCTTTCCTATGTAGGAATTGACTCAACTACAGCACCTGGGGTACGTTTATCACTAAATACTGTCATATTCTCACACTCAGACGAATCATTTATCTTCTAATCATTTAAAACAATCTGCTAATTACTTTACACTCACTGCTTTACACTCACTGCCCACCCTGAGTCTTATCACTTAGTACAATTAATTATCTCTGGAATGTGAACAAGTCAGTCTCTGATATACTCAGTCACAGAGATTCCTTCCACTGGGTAAAACAAACCTACTGGGTATTTCAAATAAAAAAAATTTACATGTGTTGTTCCGTCGTAGAACGTCAACGACATCCCAAGATTTCACTCGGAGCAATGTGTGGAATGACATCGATAGCGTTTGCATGACATCATTTCAAAAACATGAAATGGAAATATTTTGTAATGCGCGTCATCATGTATCGCATGAATAATTTAAAGAGAACCACAGCAACGCTCACCACTCAGAGCTGAACTCAACGTGGCCGACTCGGAAACTTTCATTCGGCTTTTTCGATTCAGCGTCGTTCATAAGCTTCAGAGCTGTTGTGAGAGAGTAAGGAGTTTTGGAGGGCAACAATTGAAGAAGGTAGAGACCCGGCAAAGAAACATAAACCAAGCATTATCCCGGGTAATTAGAAAATGTATTTTGAATGAAGGCGTAAAAGCGATAGACATTTACAGAAGACTTAAAACATTTGATTTGAACAGTGCAACGATCCCGGCTGAGGAGGCTCGGAACCCGCTGCATTTGTTCCTTGAAAATCAACGGATAACTTTTCACCAACTTCATTTAAGAGATGCCTCCGTCTGTGGGAACTGTACAATCATTCACCAACACCACTTACACAGTACAGGAACTCGGCTGGGAGTTATCGCCACGTCCCCCCGTACACTCCTGACCTCGCTCCGAGCCATGTCTGGACATTTGGGAGTTCCTGGGAGGCCGGCGTTCCAGGTGCAAATGAGACAGGAAGTCCGATCGTGGCTTCAGTGTACCGAGACAACGTTCTACCTTGATGGTAATAAGCGAAATAAGTGCTGGGATCAGTGCATTAGTGTAGCAGGGGACTGAGTGTTCTGTTATTCTGCACAATCAACAGTCCCCATCTGACGTACCCTGTGCACCCCTTGTACTGCAGCTGCTACAGCGAAATTATGTTCACCAACAATACAGCAAACACCCGAAATGTAAATAAATCTAATAACTTGGACACGAGGTCCCTTTACATACGTGTATCAGAACATATGGATGAATTGTTACAGCGCGGTACTCAGGGTACTCCACTTGTCCTAGTACTGTGACGTAACTATAGTGACAGCTCATTCACATGATCAGCGCTTTCCAACAATCATTAATCAGTTTCCTTTATGCTTTGTAGTCTTCATTGACAAACTGCTGCGCTGTTAGTCTAAGTGCATACTTTGGACCGTGCTGTTATTGGAAAACACACCACTTTGCGTCGCTTCGCGTCATCCTAGCGTGGATCATTTTCACACATCATTATGTTCCACCATGTTTCATTTCTCACTTCGGCTTCCTCCACCGACTGCGGCGTCGGCTCACCAGCTGCCCCGACTACCAGATTTGTTTTCGCACAAAGCGTGCATTCTCTTTTCACAGGAAACACTTCACTGCCCCCCCCCCATCACCACCACCACCACCACCCAAGCATCTTTTTTTTTTTTTTCTCTAAGTGTCAGACAAGAGGATCTGCATCCACCTTCTGCAAACACCTTCCAGAGGCCCCCAGGGTCTGCGCACAGCTGCCGTACCTTCAGATCCGTCCCACAAGCCCTCTCACCTTCTGTCAGTCACGGGGCCGAGGTTCACGCACGGATCTGCCGGATCGCAGAGAACCTCATTTATAAGGAGGAGGAGGAGGAGGAGGAGGAGGAAGACTGTGGGGGATGATCGTCTATACACTCGCAACCTCTGACCTTTTGCAGGCTGCGCTCACCTGGACACGTCTGACCACCTGTCTCACGTGTTCAAGCATTCGTTATTCTCTTCTTTCTCATGGCAAGCGAATACAGGCTTGATGTTTACTGTACTGTATATGGTAAAAAACTGAGATTCAAATACCTTTTTTTGTGTTTTTTTTTTTTCACTTTTCACCGCCTGAATATATCTTCAACAAGATCTTATTTATAGAATATTCTGAAATATTAATCAATCATTAGACAGCCATCCAAAATATACATTCATGGCATAGTCTTACATGCGCTTATGAACTTAAATTTGCATTAAAACCAGGTCCTGTTGGATCCGTCCTTCACGAGTGTAGTGTCGTACCCACGACCCTGTCAGTCTCGTACCTGTGCACGCTGCTTAAACCTGACTGACTCTGCCTCAGGCTTGTCACTCGAGCTTCCGTGCTCACCTGACAAGCCGCTCAGTGACAGGTTCCACCCCCTCCGCCCTCGTGAGCACACGGATATGTTTTACTAAACATGCTTATAGTCAGTTACGGTGCGCTAAGCTCCTTAGTGCATAGACATCCCTGCAATTTGCCTCCTCTCTGTACGTTTAGCAAACCTCGGGCGTGACCACAGAGCGAATATGTCCCTGAGGGGCTCATTGGACTACGGTCTGTAAGGTCCCAGGTTCAAATCCCACAACTGGCAAGTTGCCCCAGTCGGGCCCTTGAGCAAGGCCCTTAACCCTCGACTGCTCAGATGTATAATGTGATGCTGTAAATGTAAATATATCTACGCCGTGACGTCCAAGTTACAGCCAGCCAACGTAGCGCCATAAAACCGGCGACAACATAGTCAGAGCCTAATTGTTCAGTTTAACGCCTAGCAATTACTGAAGCCTGTAAAGTCTGATGTTCCTCGTGCTCCCCCTTCGTCTCTCTCTCTCTTCCTCTCTGCACTCCATCTAGATCCAGACCACACAGAATGCATTCTGCACATCAGCAAACCTTCAAGCCTTCCCTGGTTTTCGTTTTACTGCTGACGGGGAAGAGGAGGAGGAGGAGGAGGAGGGGGTGGTAGGGTATGAGGGAGATCCCTATAGCAGCGAGAGGCCCCAGTTCATTTAGGAAAGAGCAATAAACACTGGCGTCCAAGTGCATTAATTGGCTGTTCTTGTGGCGTGGTCGTGAATCATTGTTTTGCTGCTGAAGAACATTAGCACCTTGTTCTGAACTCAAGGGGCCAAGTGTCACACAGTCACCCAGCACTCAGCACCTTCAGGATTCAGGATGGAGGTACTTAATGGCGCCATATCTCATGCATCATGTAATACCTAGGAGTATTTTATAATGAGTAATGCACACCAAGACGTTCAGGTCCGAAAACTCTCACACGGTCAGGAACCGGCGGAGAACCTGTGTGTGAGGGTTTTGTTTGCATACATAATTGAACTTAAATGTCAGCCATGTTTGCTTGCGCAGCTGAGGAGTCCATACTGAACACAATGGCTCGAGTCAGGAAGGTTCCCGCTCCGTCCGTCTCGCTGGAAGAGCGTCTGCGGAAGTGACATGGATTGTACGTGGAAGGTGATGGTTTTCCGAATCGAATTCGATGTCATTGAGTTTGGGCGAACGGAGGACAGGAGCTGCCATCGGACTGAATGAGCTTTCTCCAGAAGCCGGTGATCATTCGCAGGGCTGCATTGTGCTGAGGAGCACTCATTAATGCAGGAGGTGCCGGCCTCGTATTGTTGTGCTAATGAAGCACAGATGTGGACACCCCAAACTCACCAGGGACAGCAAGTGAACACAAGCTATTAAAGAAACCCTGATGAAACATTTACTGCCGGGTGAAATGATGAAAAACTATTTTACAATGACTTCAATCGTCTCGGTGTTGAAGATGTTTGCTCATTGGATAAATCGCCTTCATTTAAGACTCGGGTTAGATCATAAAAAAATGAATAAAAAAAAGTCGTAGCAACAAAATGTGCACATTCTGATGTATAACTTATTATTTACAGACCCACTGTACTGGTGAATGTTTAACCTTACACTCCCATGTCGTGGTTATACCAGGAGCAGGTCTTTATGCTTTAAGGCATTTAAACATCGAGGCATTATACAGTAAGTTTTCAAACTTTCCAAAAATGAAGTTCAATGGACGTGAAATAAAAATCTGTCTTGCCGGCCTAATGTGAGAGATGATCTTCGGCTCAACAAATAAAACGCTTGCTTGTGAAATGAACACATGAGCAACAGTCTCATGAATATCGCGATTACGATCTTGTTATGAAGGTCTACGATTATACGTGTAGCCAAACTCTGTGCTTTGTTTGATTACGTGTAGCCAAACTTTTTTGTCTTTTATTTGTATCTCATGATAACTTATTTTTAAGACATGAGTAGTACTTAATATATTGCAAAAGGAATAATATGTTTAAATAATAATAAAATATATACTGATATGGCATCAGTATTAAGAGGATAAAGATTGTAATTACATTTGCATTTAGGCATTTGGCACACGCTCTTATCCAGAGCGACTTACAAAAAGTGCTTTAAAGTTTACATCACTGGATAGATACTTACACTGGTATAAAAAACTAAGTGCCATTAGTCACTTAGTAACAATTACTCTCTTCCAGTTACAATTTGTAACTGGTAAGAGAGTTGATTGTTTGTTTGTTTGTTTGTTTGTTTGTTTGTTTGTTTGTTTGTTTGTTTGGGGGCAGGGGGGGATTAGTCCAAGTGTTGGAGAAATTATAGCAATATGCAAAAATAATAATTAGGGCTGAAACAGTAAACAGAAATACTACTTAAGTGTAGACATGGAAAATTTTTATTCAGCTTTTTATTATGATTCATTTGAGTCTAAAATTGAACATTAAAAAAATAATAAAATTAGTATTTATTTGTTTGCATTTGAGGTGACGAAACGTCACTGTTCCTTGATAATCCTACAGGTGGCGTGCGCTAAACTATTCACACATAAGCAAGCGGTTTAGAATCAAATTAACTATATTAAAAAAACTTTGTTTAGAATTGTAAAAAAAAAAAATCAGAATTTTTTTTTAATATCGAATAGGGATATTTGTAGAACTGCAATACAAGCTGAATCAGTGTCTATGGTAGATATCGTGATAATATCGTATCAGCCGGTCCCTGGTGATCCCCACCATCGATAGATAGTGTGTCGAAATCTTAATTAAAGTAAAAGTTAACAGCCAAACAATGAGTGAAAGGTGCAACGTTAAAGATGCTGAAAATTAAAACCTGATGCTGATGGAATTACATTAACCAGTAAATTTCATTACTCGCCTAAAACTGTTAGAAGCTCATTTTGTTCGTTCTGTCTCTGTAAGATTGCTGATAAAATCCATAGCGTAGTTTGCTAACCAATATATGGTTAAAGATTGTGACTTGCTGCCTATCTACTGCATATCTAATCAATGCTAGTCAACCCGACATTAGCAAGGAAAATGGGCTAATTCGGTTAAACACTTAGCAAACCTTTCCTCAAAATGCCTTTAAACTGATATTTCTGTATGCAAATCTTTGTTTATTCCAGCACAGTGAACCTTTTGAACCTCGTGATCCTCAGACAGACACAGATAGCGATAATGCTAAGTACTTTATGTAACAGGAGGAGATCGGAACAGATAATGAATTGTTACGATTGATATCCTATGGCATACAGTGAGCTCCTGGATGAGAGCAGAAGAGAGATAGAAAGATTTGTAACGAGCAATTCGCAAGTCTACACCTATCTGAGGATTAAGAAGTATGTTTTTTTTTTTGCCTTTGAAATGTAATTAAGTCGGCGCATTCCATTTCAGTGATACGTAATTATAGTAACAAAGTACAATGGCTTGTTTTTTCCACCTCCTGATTGTACTTAAGATCAGTATTGATCTCCGGGAACCACAATGGAGCTAAACCTCAGGTGCTCTAATCTCACCGCATCCCATTGTTCGGGGGGTTATGTAAGAACCCCTCCACTGTGTCCCACGATAATGTATCACATGAGCAAAGAGGAGGAAGAGCCGAGAGCTGAGAGCTGAGAGCCAGGCTCAACTCTCTCCGCTTTAGCCTTCTGAAAGTATGAGAAGCTCTTAATCAGGCCAAACAATGCAGCCTCCAACTCCTTCATTCTGGCGCGGCCTGATCTAATAAGCTCAGGGGATGGGGGTGTGTGTGGGGGGGGGGGGGGGGACTTGGAGCTGATCCCCCTGAATAACCTCTAGAGATCCTTCACAGCAGGGAAACCTGAAGAAGAACTCTGAAGACCCTTTAATTTAAGCCAGGCCCTCTGACCCTTTGAACTCTCCAACGCCAGGCCTCGACGCAAACAAAGGCCGGGCTGACGTTGTCAAATACAGGCTTAATGTCTTCATAAGACACCTTCTTAATGAACAAGTGAGAAGATGGCGGGTATGTGAGAAGTGCTGGAACTGATTTCACCCCCAGCTCAAAGGGTAATATTAGGAATTTCTGAGAACTGATTAAAATGCAAAGGCGTGGATTCCGTCTGGCGCACCATCCAAAAGGAGGCCATCCAGCGGCTCAGCTCTGATCTTATCTCCGATTCTAGATAAAGAAGCATCTTGAGGTTTTAATAAATGCTCCACAAAGGGAAGAGCGCTAACCCATGTACCACGGAAAGCCTCAGAAGGGCAGGATCGGTCGGAGTGAAGATCTAGTTACAGATAATTCTCTCTTTGTTTTGTTTTTTCTCTTCCTTTCTTTGTGTCCTGATCCCTTCAGAGCTCGCTTTATGAACATAAACAGTGGATTTGAGGTTATTGCCTGGATGCCTGGTTTTCCCGAAAGACATGCATGATAATCGACAAACGCCCAAACACGGTTCCAGTCGGTGGAGATCTTACAGAACATCTACAGAAGTTAACATTTCTCTTCTGTTCACAAGCACTAAGACGAGCACTGTTTTGTTTTAGGTTTTTTAAAAAAAAAATTTTTTTTTTTTTTTAATAGATCGTATCTATAGAATGGCTTCACTTGGTTGTCCTTGAACTTATTATTCCCTATTATTCAAGCAGCCAGTTAAAAACCTTCGCCAGATATTGTTCCCCGAGCATCCACTGAGCTTGGGTTTACCAGACAAACAAAACCTCAGCACCACAACTTTATGTCTTTAATGACAGATCGATCATTAGTTTTATCCTACATCCAGCTGGAAAGAAATAAACAAAACACACATCAGTGTCGATTCGCGGATCCGTGCCAGCGGCGTCCTGCACCCTGTCGCTCGGTCTCTCTAGGCGTATGACTGAAGTGATGCTAATAAAGACAAACTAAAGCACTGGAACAATGGCATGCTGTCTTAATGAGATGGTACATTAATCTAACTCACTCTCACAGAGCCAAGACTTCAAATAATCATTAACCACACTCCCATCCCCCTAAAACACACACACACACACACACACACTAGATTAGTGAAAAGCCTTGCAGATTAAGATGGGGGTAGGACGGTTTCCTTAAGTTCCTCATTTCACATTCTTGCTTTTGATTAATACTGAGTTGCTCATTTTGTCTTTAATATTGTCAAGCCTCATTTTTTTTTTTTTTTTTTAGAATTTAAAATTAATACGAGATGCAATTTTAAGTTTAGCGGTTTAACAGTCATGATTTGCACAGATGTTCACTGATAGTTTTTTTTTTTTTTTTGAGTTTGTTTAGTTTTGCTTCCTAAAAATCCTGATTCACACATATGGTCCTGGTTTAAGAGATCATTCACAAACTCGGTCCGATTAATCAAAAGCACAGAGTTCACGCAGAGTGCTCTTCTTTCCGAATGAGGAAAGAGAAAGGGAGACAAACCCAGGGAAAACAGTGGCTGCTGTGATATCTATCTCTGTAAAAACAGCTGGGTGTGGGTGGGTGACTTTCTTGGGCCTGTATTTTGGCAGCGGAGGGCAACTTGCATTACAATGTAGGTCTTTCCATCACTGCTATTGTCAGTCCCAGGCCCAGGTAATAATTAACACAAACAAGAGACAATAGGCCAGGACCGAGTGTTTCAGTTAATGAGCGACCAGCTCCACCTCGCATTCACACGCTCTGAACCCGGGACACTCAGCGCCTGCTCGCGCTGGCTAATTATTCACAACGCTGTCCTCCATATCACAAGCGCTCAGCCAGCTAGGCCATTAGCATAGGCATGCACGTATCAATACTTTCCAATGATTTCAAAGGACAGCCCAAAGGTGCCACGGGCTATCCGACATATCACTTAACGTAATCAGATGAAAGCCGATGAAGAGAGGACAGCGGGAATGTTGCTGTTGATTTGTTGCCAGTCCACAGAAAAGGAAAAAAAAAATAGGGGGGATGATGATGATGATAAATGCAAACTTTAGAAGGCAATGAAGGCAATTTCATTTTGCAAATCGCGCTCACTTTAAAGCATAACACCCAAAATCATGATCATTTCTGTTATAAGGTATAATTCTGTAGAGCTTTAGATTTCTTATAGAGTCTTAGCAAACACATTTCAATTGTAATGCAACACCATTTTTTGCCATTTTTTGTTTTGTTTTGCTGTTTTTTCCCCTTCTTCACAGCACAAAAGAGGCAATATGGTGAACTGAATTGAAGTTCACTTTACAGACATGATTTAGCAAAAAATGGGTCACATGGTCAAAGACATAGCACACATGATCACATGTGTATCATCTTTATTTATTTCCTTTTTTTTATCGTTTCTATGACCAAATAATTATATGAATAATAATAAATGTGCTCATTGTGAGAGTTCTACATTTGTCCAACTTTATTCCCATATGAAATCCAGTAGCGGTAAAATCTACACATTATAAAAGTAATGATAACTTCTGATCTACCTGACAAGATCCAAATACACAGTTCAAAGTCTGAGGCCTCACCGTTAACACACACCGGCAAGTCTTCCACGTACAGTAAGCACACATATATATATATATTTTAATCATCATTGACCTGTGCTGTGTTGCCAGTACATACAGTATCTGTGCTGCCTGAGTTTTAAGCATTTCAAACAAGCTTTATATGTATTTCTTAGATAAACACGTGTTTAATCTTGCATAGATAAAGAATCATTACTGCATTCGTTACTGTATTTGTTATCCTCTTAGAAATTCTTAAAATAGGTCCTGCAGATAAAATTTGTAGTGCTTTGCATTAGAATGATGTTTTTTCCATAATTTAACACTTTTTTCCCTAAAGACAAGCACACAACCTGGCACTATGATGGAAGCACCGCCCTCAAGGTGCCACACCCACCTTTCTAACTTTATCTCTTAGGAAGTGCATGATACCCTTCTCCCTAGAGCTGTCAAGATGGGTGAGCTTTGGTCGTGACTAAATTAGGAAGAAAATTCCAAAAACAACAACAACAACAACAACAACAACAACAACAACAAAAAACCCTTCACACAAAGACCTGAAATCATCCCAAAAACCTTTAGACACGGGAGATACTCTGACAATATAACTTACGATAGAAGTTGACATTTTGTTTGCAGAAATGTATTGTGATTCTAAATCTTTATTTGCGCTGAGTATTTTTAATCTCGGCCAATCTGGTTAAAACGTCAACCTTTACAACCCTGTCATTACGGCTACGTTCACATTAAGAGCCACATTGTTCAGTTCTGATTTATTTTGGTCAGATTGGATTCGCCTGTGTGTGTCATGACGGTTTTACGCTCAAAACTACAAGTGACTTTTGTTTGACTCTAATGTGGACGCGTCTGTCCTCTGATCACATCGATATGTCTTTGCTCGCGCCATGTGTTTCAAAACAACGTCATATTTGAGTGAGCGCTCATTCATTGTAAACAATGGATGCGATTTTAACCAAAAACACGCTTGGGGTTTGGCCCTGGAGGACGGCGGGCGGTTAGTCAGCTGTATTTGTTGAGGTCCGGGAGAAGGAAGAAAGCCAGATGCCTCGCTTTAGCTGTTTTAGCAGCTGTTGCTAGCGCTGCTATGAAATCCCTGTGCTGCCGGCGCTGACTGATGACATCAGCGAGCGCCCTATGGATGCGCAGAAGCATGAATTCAGATCTGCATGTTCCTATTCAAGTCACATGACCTCGAATCGGATATATATCAGATCTAGGACCATATATGAAGGTGACTTAGATCCGACCAGAAAAACATTAGATTTGTGGGTTCAGACAGCTGTTTAAAAAATAGATCGAAAAACAAATTTGATTCACTTTAAGGTGCCAGTGTGAATGTGGCCTAACTGTTCCACTTCCACTAAGAATAAAGAACAGCATGGAGCAGCGTGGATCACTGGTCCTCTATCAGTGCCTGTTGCAGTTCTCATTTTTGACCACTAGGTGCACTATGAGCATGCTACACCATGGCTCCAGAACATCTACAGCAAGGAACATCAGATTATATCTTTTAAAGAGAGATGGATTGATTTTTTTTTCTTTTTTCTGGAGAACACGTATTAAAGATGTACACCATGTGCATGATTAAAGGATGAGATGTTTAAGGATGTTTTGAGATGTGTGTGTCTGTGTGTCTTAGAAATTACACCCATCTCAACTTTCTAACGTTCCATAAACCCCAGAACTGTAATATCATCATGTCGATATCTGTAAGACCAACACCCTCGCTGATTCGGCTCAATCGGTGTTACAGAGTTTAACGATGCAGAAACCTAATACTGGACAACAATAATATTGTTTTCTCAACTGATTATATTAAAGTATAAATGGCCAAAGGCAGTGTTGAGCACGTCACGCTGTTTTTCTGAAAGTACGTCCCCATGACTCAGCGCCTTATCTTCCTTTTTTTTTTACGACTTCCATTTTCTCCTCATTTATTTGCGTACTTTGACTTTAGCTAAGGATGCTGTAAAAAAAAAAAAAAAATCTGACCCCGGATGATAATAAAACTGTCGTCTTGGAAAGCAGCAGGAGCAAAATTGAGTTTGTGTTGCATAACAACCCTGTTGCCTCACTTAATCACTAGCGTCTAGCGTGGCTCTAAAGAAAAAGGAAAAAAAAAAACCAACAACAACAGAGCGATGTGAGTTAAGTTGTCGTGCTCTGCGGAGTCTGTGAAAGCCACGTAAAGTCCCTCTTCTCTCTTTTTCGGGTTGATTCTACATTTTGTTACATGCTGTAAGTTTAACAGGGAAATAATATGTGTATGCTAATGTTTGTACCTGATTAGCCAGGCCAAGCAAAGCTTTGGAGAGAGAGTTCTTTTCAGAGGGGCGGTTAGGAGGGGATCTGCAGGGCAACAGAGAAGCTTCAGATAATAGGCTTTAATGGGGCATTCGCATTCAGTAGACTGCAACAAAGGCCAGGCAGTGGGATTTGGGAGGGCTGATTGTTGCTCCAGTGTGCTTTAATGCTAGGCCCGGGAGACTGAAGCTGAGGGCAACTGCGGGGAGAAAATCTACCATTGTCAAGCGGAATGTCAGCGGTTTTCAAGGACGCCAAAGAGGGCCAGAGACACAGAGAGAGAGAGAGAGAGAGAGAGAGAGAGACAGAGGGGTGGAAAAAGAATTGGTGCACTGGTATAGAGGGATATATAAAGATGGAGAGATGTGTAAGGGGGAGGGATGCTGCCGGACAGACACAGTGGTGTCTTGAGGGTCACGTTCTGCCTGGAAAGGTTTATCTATCTCTATTTCATTCTATGGCGACACAATGGCTTAGCATTGTTGCCTCGCAACTCAAGGGCATGCATGTGCAAGGAGTTTGCATGTTGGTTGGGTTCCTCCGGGTACTCCGGTTTCCTCCTACAGTACAAAGACATGATTAGGATTAGGAGAGCATGGTCTTGAACCACTGTCGACCCACCAGAAAGAGACTTGTTTAAACAGTTGCTAAACCATTGAATTTCATAAAATTATCGACATATTTATTAATATATCCAACATTTATGTTTTCAACCTGTGCCTTTTTCCTACTGATGAGTCTGACAGCGTATGTGCTTTAGGCTGATCGGTTCCTCACCCCTGTTTGAGAGAAAAAAATAATCTCCTGGCAGGAAAGTGAGGCCCCGGATGCTAATGGTGAAGCAGACAACGAGAAGCACATGCACTGCATAGCTGAGTGAGGGATGAGAGAAACTGTTTATTTCAAGCACAATCCTCCTCTCGGATCTGTCTCTCGGGGACTCTTAACCCCACTCGTTTTAGGCCCCGAGGATTCAATTTATCACCACACCTCCACGTGGTAGCCGCGAGCAAACAGCGGAGCTCGGAGTGAAATCTGGACACAAATCAAACCGCGCACGTGCTGCTGAAGAGAGAAAAAATACTACAGAGGAAACATGAATATGTAATGATGATGATGATTTAGGCTATGTCAAGGGTACTTAAACTCTTATAACTCACTTGCAAGTAACCTTTTATATCTCATGAATGGATCTGGAGTCTAGTCATGGAACAATATATATACTGAGGTCTCTAGAACATTTTCTAGTACATGTCTCATACCAGTTGGTGTACATACACGGGGACTCTTAACCCCGCTATATATATATATATATATATTGTCGTATAAAGTCAATATAGCAGGATTAAGAGTCCCTGTGTATATACACCAACTGGTATGAGACATGCACTAGAAAATGTTCTACAGACCTCAGTGTATATACAGTAAGGGTGGGAGCAGGGGTACAGTGGATTGGGCTGATTAGTGTTGCCAGTGTGTATGACTGGATGTGTGAATGTGTGTGTGTGTGTGTGTGTGTGTGTGTGTGTGTGTGTGTGTGTGTGTGTGTGTGTGTATGTGTGTGTATGTGTTTGCACGGTGCACTGTAAAATACTGTCCAGCGCGATTTCCTGAATCACACCAGTGTTCACTGACTAGACTCCAGATCCACTCATGAGATATAAAAGGTGACTGAAAGTGAGTTATAAGGGTGCACCATCCCCAATTATATATATATATAAGCCTCAAGTGACTTTTCCATACACTTTTACTTTATATATTTCAATATGGAGTTGGTCCCCCTTTTGCAGCTTCAACAGTTTTTACTCAAGATGTTGGAGTGTTTCTGTGTGACTTCGTGTCCATTCATTCTGTAGAGCGTTTATGAGGTCAGGCACTGATGCTGGACGAGAAGGCCCGGCTCACAGTCTCCGTTCCAGTTCATCCCAAAGGTGCTCAATGGGGTTGATGTCACAAGGCTGTTTCTTCCACACCGAACTCATCAAACACAGTCATGTTGGAATGGTAAAGGTCCTTCCTCAAAGTGTTGCCACAAAGCTAATAAAAAGCAACATAGCATTGTCTTAGTATGCTCATGCATACTAAAGGGTATAAGGGTTTAGAAATGAACAATATTTTTGGCCATATATATATATATATTTGCACTTGTGTATTCAGCCTGATGAACCCCTACACTAGTTTCACACGAGCTCACAGAGTGTCAAGAAAGACTGGGAACGTTCCAGCCTCCACTAATAAATCAATTAGGGGCCAAAGTGACGCCTCCAGACCTTAAAAGGATTATTGGGGCAGCGCGCGCTATACGACAATGATGTAATTACGGCCGAGGAGCCATTCATGGCAACTGAATACAGTACACGCGCTTCAAAGGGCACTTTATGCCTTATTTATGCCCCCTGCTAATTTGGCACGCCACAAAATCCTAATCATGCGCCGTAGAAGTCTGGTAATGTTGAGTAAACTGTTTATTTCTGCGAGTGTGTGTGTGTGTGTGAGAGAGAGAGAGTTTAAGGTTGTTTAAAATATTTAATTTTTACTACTTTATTATTATTATTATTATTATTATTATTATTATTATTATTATTAAACCAGATTCACTAATTGTGCTGTTTTTTTTTTTTTTTCATTTTTACGCACAAAATCAGATCCTGCTTTGGCGAGTGGTGTCTTGACATAGGGAGGTGGGTGAATGAGGTGGAGGGGTGATTGTGTGCGTGTGTGTGCGTGTGTGTTTAGACTCTCCCTCCTCCCTCCTTCTACCCCCGTCCTCCTCCCTCCCTCTCCCCCTCCCTCGTTTTTTAGTCCATTGTAGAGATCCTTACACTCAGAAGACCAGTGTGTTCCCCCCAGGGCTGCCAGAGAAACGACCCTCTCCTGTCCTCCCCTCGGTTCTACACCGTAAACCCGCAGTTTGAACGCACGGAAATTTTTTTTCTTCTTTCTCTTTGCTTTGCGGCGCGCAATTAAAAAGAAGAAACCCGGAGCGCGCGCCTTGAGAGAGAGAGAGAAGGACACGATGAGCCCACGGGTGATCACTGTCCCATTGTGAGACCTGGACCGAACAGGACGCGGATTTAGTGTGTGCTTCGTTTATTTACTTCAGGAGGGAACTCTTGGAGAAAAAAAGGGGGGGAAAAAATCCAACAAATCTAAGGACATCTGGACTTTGCGCGTTATTTCCGAGCGCGGTTCACGCAGGAGGTCAGCGCACACGGAGAGCCATGGTTTGGGTTTGATGTTTAATGGATTTCTAAAAAAGAAAAAAAGAATAATAATAATAATTTTAAAAAAGATTAGGAAGAAGAAGCTCCACAGATTGTAGTATGAGAGGATTTCTACAGAGAAAGAGAACTTTGAAGCTTTGAAGCAGATCAAAGGATCTAAACGCGCGACTTGTGTCTCATCAAACTGTGTGTTTCAAAGCACCGGGCAAAGTGCAGCGGGACAAGAAAAAAGAAAAAAGGTAAGTGGGACATCAACTGCAAGCTGGATGATGAATGTTTTAGGAGTTTGATTCCTGCTCGTACATGGTGTGTTAGTGTGGTTCTTTTTCCATTGCGCGTAAAATAAATCGGGTATCCGGTTCCACTGCGTAAAATCTGTAACCTCACAGAAATTGATTTAAGAAGAACAGCAGATCCAGGGTCAGGGCTTGTCCCAAACGGAGCTCAGCTGGAGATGTCACAAGTATTGTGTTTATTTTATTTTATTATCCCTTCACTTAATAAACTCACTTACTCAGAGTGTGTGTGTGTGTGTGTGTGCGCGCACCCTATCCTATCGAAAACTTCATTTAGACTACCAAGTGGTTTCACACTTGTAAATAGGTTTATTTATCTTAAACTGACTCTCACTCTGGTGTGAAAATCTCAGCCAGGCGCACGGCCACTTCGCCTCGGAGACAGGGTTGCCAGATTGGAGACACTTTCCTTTCTGGAGTAATTAATTATTATTATTTAAGTTAATTATAAATATTAATTTATAAAAACAATTCTGAACAGATCAAAAGTGATCGTCCTGTTCTATGTTTGAAAATCATCATATAGAAAAAAAAAGAGAGTTGACATGAATGGAAATTGAATGACTATAATAAAACTGAATAATAAAAAAAGAATAAAACCTGAAAGCATCTAAATATGCATATAAATATAAATAAGGCTTATAAAATCTACACCCATCTAACAGCTTGTTCTACTTACCTGATAAAGTCTACTGATAGTTCCAGAAATGGACCCTAATTATTGTACAAATGGCCCATTATGCACATTTTTTACCATCAACAGCCTTACAAACTACCCTGCATTTGTGTTTCTAATTATTCATGTTTATGGAAAACAGTGCACAATGTCCAGCAGTGATCAGGTAGACAATGTGTCTAGTGTGCCTGAACTGCTGTCCATTCATATACAAATGCGCTTTAGGGGTGAAGGAGTGCCGTTCCTGTCTTAAAGTTAGAAGGCTGAATGTCTTACAGTCTTCAGCTCCACTTTAATCTGGATCCTGGTTTGTCTTGCAGTTTTCCCAACAACAGAGCCGTGTAACCTGGGGTCGCCAATGCCTGGAGTCAGCGTCTGAGCTGATCACGAGACGTACGTTTCCCGGTCAAAATGTGGAGCATCTGTAAGTTCTTCATTACCGTGTGCCTGGCAGAACTTGTTTTATCGAGGAGCATCACGACGCAAGAAGCTCGCTCGAAAGGTAAATGGAATAGAGTGGATTCATGTGTGTAATGTTTAATGTCCAGGATGTTTGACATTGGACATTTTCTTGAAACTGTTGCGGAAAAGTTTTTTTTTTTTTTTTTTTTAAGAATAGAGAAGTGTGATCTCAAAGAGCTTAAGTCCAGAGGAAGTGAAGTAGGATGAAATCATTTGGAAAGGAAAAGAATCCCATTTTTTTTAAAGCCGTAAACAGAGCTACTTGATCCTGCCAAAGCCCTGAGGCTCGGAAGTGTAAATCTGTCTGGCCTGGTGCCAGTGACAGGGGATTGTAGGGAGATCTGGGGAGCTTCCCCCCCCCCCCCCCTTACAAATACAGGACTGTCCTGGTTGTGTACCTGCGCGGATGTTATCATTCCGTTATCTCCGAGTGATATGAAGATGTTCACCAGGTGGTTGTGGTTTCAGGTAATCTATGCAATTTAAGGAGCAGCAGCCGTAGCGCCGGCTCACTGAGCTTACGCCGGTATTTATACACAGGAATATGTTAGCAGGACTGGAAGGAGACTTGATCTAGTATGATCACCATGGTCAGGGTGGTTTGCTGAGGACCACATGGTTATTAGTGAGAGAATGAAGAGGGCAGGTGGAGACCCTGACAAGAACAGGGGCAAAGTGTTTGTTAAAAGCGTCCTTTTATGAACCTGGCGTCCAGGGAAGGTTGAGAGAGCCTGCGGTGGAGCCAAACAACGCCTGCCAGAGCAAATTAAAGTCATCTTACAACTATAATACCTTAAGTGGAAAAAAGTCTAATATGAAATAACAATGCGATTAAAAACTATATCCGGACGTTTCTTGTTGAAATCTTGTTGTTCTTGTTGATTTCGGCAACTTGTGAATCTTATCCTGATCAAGCGTAATTTTGATATTATTTTCAATACTTATGATATTGATTTGTATCACGTCCACAGTGTATTCGGGCATCGTGCGGGGCAAAGACCCGAACCTGAGCGTCAATTTTTTTTTCTTTAGACTCATCTGTTCAGCCTAAATTTTAGCCTGAGTATTTTGTTTGTGTGTTCTGCCTTTTCTTTCCTCACTGACCGTTTACACCCTCTCTCGGGGTCAGATTCAGGCCAGGGCCTGGGTTCCATTCAGTGAAGTTCATTAGTGTGTTGGTGGGAGAATGCTGTGCCTCAGCACTGGAGGTGACATTGCTGGTTTAGGGATTCTTTGCACAAATGCTTATCACACTCACTGCTGGACGGCCAGGAACACTGCTGTGAAGTCAAACTTCCGATGAGAACCATAGATCTTTTCTCGCTTTTGTTCCGTCAGATGTAATTTACAAGCCCTCTTACCCTCCTCCCCTTAAAATCTCCCCACCCACCAAAAAAAAAAAAAAAAAGAAAGAAAAACATGGGAGACTCAGGGTTAGCAGTTAGACAACACATGCTTGCTTGCTTAGTACATAAATACAGGAAGCAGTTGTGTTTTGTAATTAATCACACCTGTTGTTGTGCACACACATCAGCATGTCTAAAATAGCTTCTTATTTTGCCTTTTCCCAGATTCCAGAGTACAACGCCCGACCCTTCAGCCGGGCTTCCCCGAGAACACCACCGTGCTCGTCGGAGGCCAGGTGAAACTGGTATGTAAAGTCCACCGGCCAGCCACGACACGTCTCCAGTGGTTCAAGAAGGACAGGGACCGCCTGGGGCCTGACGGATCACCGCTTCTCAAGCCCCTCACTGTAAGGAAGACATTTAAAGAGCAACCTCTGTTTTGTTCTGTTGTGTTTTTTTTTCCTGTAAGAGAGGGGATGTAATTGAAGATGTGTTTTTCCCCTGCAGCCTCTTCGAGACAATGTCTCCAAAGTCAACGTTCTTCCTTTAGTAAATGTCACCTTGGAAGATGCAGGAGAGTATATATGCATGGCAAAAAACAAAGCTGGATGGACTAGTAATTCGGCCTGGGTGGAAGTCTTAACAGGTGAGATGTTTATTTATCGTTTTTTCCATAATGAGTAGAACAGGTCAGAACCAAATCCGATGGATAGGTCGAGAAATCAATGAATTGGATATTCCTTTCTAGAAATCCTTCCTGCTGAATCTTTGGAGCAGCTGACTACGGCAGAGAATCCAACAGGTATGAGATAATTTAATTAGAAATGCATGAAGATCATTACTTAATTTTCCGGTAGCTCAGCAGACACCAAACAAGGCTTGATGGAAGTCTTGTTGAACTATCCTAGTGTGTCTTGAAGAATAATAGATCCAGAGCTGAACTTTAAGGATAAAAGATAAAACTTTGCATAAAATCTTTTTCATTTATTTATCTTTTATTCTTTAGAAGTTTCCGAGGAGCAGAGCGAAGAATCGTCTGAACGCCTCCTGCTCGAACCGGGTGATGTTCTCAAACTGCGCTGTGACACAAACCGCCCAGGACCGATCCACTGGTACAAAGGAGATACTCGAGTGCAACATAGCGCTCGTATCCAGATCAGAGCAGGAGTCTTGGAGATTACAGACGCGACCTACGAGGACTCGGGGGTGTACACCTGTACGATCCGTGGCTCCAGGGAGGCTTTGCGGAACTTCACCATCACAGTAGCAGGCACGTTCAGACGTATAACACAAAAAGAGTAATAGTCTAATCTTCTAATAATAGTAAGGTTTAGTTACATCCGTTTATCTTTTCAACATTGCAGATGCGATGGGATCTGGTGATGATGATGAGGATGCTGGTCAAGAAGACTCGGCTACAGAGACAGAAAATGATCAAGTCTACTTCTCCAAAGGTGTGTGGAACTCAAATGAAAACTAAATAATGTTTCCATCAAGAAATTGGGTTGAACGATCCAACTTCTTGTTCTTCAGGTCCATACTGGACTCATGTTCAGAGAATGGAGAAAAAGCTTTATGCTGTCCCAGCTGGAAACACGGTCAAATTTCGGTGCCCGGCTACAGGAAGCCCACTGCCTACAATCCGCTGGCTGAAGAATGGCAGGGAATTCAGAGGAGAGCACAGGATTGGAGGGATCAAGGTGAGATCCTTGTGAACGTAAAGCAGTCCGTGAACACTGCAGCTGAACATTTGCACATGGAATAGTCTGTCTGATGCTTATATTTGCCTAATTCTTCCCCACAGTTGCGGCATCAGCACTGGAGCTTGGTGATGGAGAGCGTGGTGCCCTCGGACCGTGGGAACTACACTTGTGTGGTGGAGAACAAATACGGCTCCATCACTCACAGCTACCTCCTCGATGTGTTGGGTAAGACGGCTCTCAGTAGCTTAGAGTAGACAGTGGTCTGGCTCCATGCAGAGTGGCTGGAGCTGGCCTCCTCTCAGCGCCTGTCAGGGGTAATAAGTATTAGACTGGGGAGCCGCGGTTCTGGCAGCTCAGCAGTGTCTCACAGCGAGACAGGCACCAATCGCACCTCAGATATGACCACAGGGCAAGTGTGTCTGCCACAGGGTTCGTTCAGGGCTATACTGGAAAAGGGCAACAGCTACTTGCACAATAGGAGGGTTAGTGTTAGCGTGTGTTGCTGGACGAGCAGTTGGCCAGGCATCCAGACGAGGTTTCTATCTGACCTGCGACAGTTCAGTGTCGGGACAACTGCTGTCTCCGTCAAGGGAAAGCTTAATGACTTCAAAGCAACCCAGTGTACAGGCTTGGCTCCGGGATTCTCTAATGGAACCAATTTGTGCATGCCTCCACTTTTTTCCCCCCTTTTTTTTGAAGCAGTACTTATCTATTTCCCTTTTTTTGTATCTGATTAGGATTTGCAATTAACAGGTTTAACAGTTGATGTGCTAAAGCAAGGTTTGGGGAAATTTCTCGATGGTCATTTTGCACATTCTGAGCAATTTTTCTAAATGTCTCCCTTTCAGAACGCTCTCCTCACAGACCCATTTTACAAGCCGGTCTACCAACCAACACAACAGCCGTGGTCGGTGGGGACGCCCAGTTCCATTGTAAGGTCTACAGCGACGCGCAGCCGCACATTCAGTGGCTGAAGCACATCGAGATGAACGGCAGCCGGTACGGACCCGATGGCATCCCTTACGTCAAGGTCGTCAAGGTATGGTTTGAAATAACCGACCCGTCTGTCAATTAGTGTTTGCAAGTTAACGTGCAAGTATAATTTGAAGGCTGCATTTTCACGCACATTTTGGTTTCCCTTTACAGACAGGCAGCTTGAACATGTCCGAGGTGGAGGTCCTGTATCTGACGAATATCACGATGGAGGATGCTGGGGAGTACACCTGTTTAGCTGGAAACTCTATCGGTTTCTCGCACCAGTCTGCATGGCTCACGGTCCTCTCTGGTATGTTACCATCTTTAACCAGCATTCGAGTCTTTTATCTTTGTACTTTGTCATTCTTATAGAAATTAACACCTGTTCATCTGTTTAAACAGAGGAAGAAGTGACCAAAGAGGTGGACCCTATGGAGACCAAGTATACCGACATCATCATATACGCCTCAGGCTTCCTAGCGTTGGTGATGGCCATCGTGATCGTGGTTTTGTGCCGAATGCAGACCCACCCCAGCCGGGAACACTTTGATACCCTCCCTGTGCAGAAACTTTCAAAATTTCCTCTTCGCAGACAGGTGAGACAGTAACTCACTAGGACGTCTCTGTAATGCGTGTTTATTCCGAATATATTTACACTAATTCTGCATATCTTGGAAACCCAGTACTCCGTCGAGTCGAACTCCTCCGGGAAGTCCAGCGCCTCTCTAATGAGAGTGGCGCGTCTTTCGTCCAGCTGCTCGCCGATGTTAGCCGGAGTCATGGAGTTCGAGCTTCCCTACGATCCTGACTGGGAGTTCCCGAGAGAGAAGTACGTGCCAAGTGACACAGTGCGTTTCGATCGTCCTGCCATAAAACTTTGATGATGTACTGACAATGGTGTATTATTACCTAGTCTGACTTTAGGGAAACCTCTCGGAGAGGGATGCTTCGGTCAGGTGGTGAGAGCGGAGGCTTATGGGATAAACAAGGATAATGCAGATCAAGTAAGCACCGTGGCCGTCAAAATGCTGAAAGGTAGGTATTCCTGAAATGCTTGATTAGATATATATATAATATACATGGTGATGTGAGCTGACCTAAGCATCGGTTGATCGTTTTCCAGATGATGCCACGGACAAAGACTTGGCTGACCTCATCTCGGAAATGGAGCTCATGAAGGGCATGGACAAGCACAAGAACATCATAAATCTTCTTGGAGTTTGTACTCAGGAAGGTCAGTTCAAGTCAAAAGGATCAACCTAAACATGCCATCTATCCAACTCTTCCTTCATTCAAAACTTCATAGATTCACATTTTTTTATTCCGTAGGTCCGCTCTACGTGCTGGTTGAGTATGCTTCCAAAGGTAGCTTGCGCGAGTACCTACGAGCACGCCGTCCTCCCGGAATGGACTACACCTTCGACGTGACCAAGGTCCCTGAAGAGCAGCTCACGTTCAAGGACCTGCTCTCTTGCGCCTACCAAGTGGCACGAGGCATGGAGTACCTGGCTTCTAAAAGGGTGAGTTGTTTGTCTTTTGAAACCTTTATACTACCCCCTAAACCCCGACCTCTACCCCTGTGTCTTATCAACACGTCCCTTTGTCTGACACACGATGCCAAGCATTCCTCACTGGAGTGGTGGTGTGCTGTGTTTACCGCTGCGTCTGTCCTGTCTCTGTGGGCTTTGTCCTTTTTAGCACTGCCATAAATCTGTTAGCATGCAGGCGCACAGATCCGCCTGTGCTCAAGATCATATTACTAGGTCTTTGTGGCCTGCTAAGAATGCAGCTGTCTGAAACCCTTCCATTAAGGGCCGCAAAACCAGGGGCTTTTCCGTCCCCCCCCTTTTTTTTTTGGGTCCCCAAATGCCGCTTCTATTTAAAATTGAAACCGAAATACACGTAATAATATGAGTTCATTCGAGCAAACAGTCCGGTGGTGTTTTTCTGCACATTTTCTGCCACATCTATATAAAGCCAGGCTTGATTTTGGAGCGTATACTGAAGGCACAGAAATAGCGCGATCGCTGATCCGTGTCCTGTCTTTTCCTCTTCCTCCACAGTGCATTCACCGAGACCTAGCAGCAAGGAACGTTCTTGTCACAGAAGATAACGTCATGAAGATTGCAGATTTTGGCTTGGCGCGAGGAGTGCACCAGATCGATTACTACAAGAAAACCACAAACGTAAGCAGCTGAAACGAAGTTCGCTTTGTTGCCTTCAAAAAGCAAATTCTTGAAATTCTGACCCTGGTTAATGTATAGATCTGACATGTCTGCTGCGGTCGCAGCGCCTTTGAAGACAGATGTTTGCCGCGTCCCTGCTGATTGGCAGGCAGTTTAATGGGGGATAATTGGATAGTTCGGGGAGGATCAGTGAAAGGGTGGACAACCATGTTTAGTTTTTTTTATGGATCAGAAGGATACTTTTGGCTGTGCTGTTCTGTAATCGTCTCGAGTCATGCTCACTGCCTTCGTGTCTGATTTTAGGGACGCCTGCCAGTGAAGTGGATGGCACCAGAGGCCTTGTTTGACCGAGTCTACACACACCAGAGTGATGTGTAAGTCTAATTTTTGCATCTTTGCCAAACAAAGATCTGGTCTGATCAGGAATGCCCAGTCCTGGCCGTACCTCGGTTTAATATAGGAGCGGCCCTGATGCAAGCGCGCTCCACCAGGACACCTCTGAAATCTTTTAAAGCTGATCTACCGTATCTTTTGCTTCGGCAGTTGGTCTTTTGGAGTCCTGATGTGGGAGATTTTCACGTTGGGAGGCTCTCCGTACCCTGGGATCCCAGTAGAGGAGCTTTTCAAGCTGTTGAAAGAAGGCCATCGAATGGACAAACCCTCCAACTGCACGCATGAACTGTAAGTGCCGTTATCATTATCACCATCATTATCATCAGCGTTCTTCTTTAGTTCCGTCCAAGCATTTTAATGCGACAGTTGACTGGTTCATTATTCTATTGTTTACTTTCTTCCAGCTACATGAAGATGAGAGAGTGCTGGCACGCAGTTCCTACGCAAAGGCCGACCTTCAAGCAGCTGGTGGAAGAGCTGGACCGAGTGCTGCTGTCTATTTCGGATGAGGTAAATACGGTTAACGAGGCTCCTTTAAACTGTACAGGATTCGACGTGCGCGGTATCGTTACAATCCCTGTTAATTCTCATTTCCTTCCGCAGTACCTCGACTTGTCGACCCCTTTCGAGCAGTACTCCCCGTCGTGTGAGGACACTTCCAGCTCATGCTCATCAGACAACGATTCAGTGTTTACCCACGATGCCTTGTCCACCGATCCGTGCCTGCTCGGTTATCACGACGTACGCTCTCGCCTGGACATGAAGACGACGATACGATAAGGGCTCGACCGGATGAGGACTCCAGTTTATGGATACCATTTAAAAAACACTCACACGGTCTGCGGTACAAAGCCGTCACACGAGGAGCGGACTTTGGCCCACGATTGCTCTGCGCGAAAGAACATTATCACCGTAACGCTTGGCACTAGAAAGACCTGGTGACAAATATGGCTGCCTCAAATATTCAGGTTTCTAATACAGTTAGGACTGGAGTGCCTGGTAAAGAAGTCTCGGTTTTCTTGTGTAATGAAGAAGGAATGCTGCTTATTATGTGTACAGTATCTGAGCAGCATCGAAACTGCATAGAAGTGTGCTGTATCAACCAGATGGAATTTTTTTTTAAAGAGAACATTTATTTTGATATAAAAGTTGATAGCATTGTTAAATATAAAATTCTCTCTATATAAAGATTATTATACTTTTTTTTTTTTTTCCTATTTAAAGATTTGTCTTAAAAATCTCAGGATCTCGCATGGGTGAAATGGCTGCAGTGGCAGCGATGTGCCTGAATTCTGATTTCCTGTGAAAATATTTTATGTACATATCATCGAATAAGACAATTACCTTCTATAAATTATTCTAAAGCATATGAAGTTAAGGTGTTGAGTGAAGAGTTTGGGCACCGCGTCACATTTCGTCGCAGGCGAAGCGGATCGGGGCGGTTTAGTCGGGTTTAGACGGACCGTCTGCGCTGACAGAATAGCCGAGCCCCGCGCCAGCGTCGCTACGCTGTGCAGAGAGGAAGCGACTGGATTGAATGTGAAAACCACAAAACCCCCGAGGCCGCCGATTGATTTAAAATGGGAGAATCCTCCATTGTAACCTTTTACCTAGCCACAGTTTGTTTGCAGGGTCCAAGCGCAGGCCAAGTTGGACAATAGGTCCATGCAGATGTAATGGGTGTGACCACAGGACCGGGTGATTGGGGGAGGGGGCGGGGGGTGTCTGAGGCTGCGTGCAAATGAGCTGGCCCCTTATTATGGTAATGGATCCAGCTGCCCATCCACTATCTTTTTAATATACAAATGCTAATGGTGGCCTTTTCTGAGCAAACTCTGCAGTGTTCTTCAGGGAATGCGAGGCCTCACCCGCAAGCTGATAAGACAGCTTTCTCAAGTTAATTTACTCGCTGCTTTTAATGCCCAGCCAGCGATGCTCCTCCGAATCCCTCGGGGAAGCATTCGGCCCCTCCGTGTGCGCATCCGAATGAGTCGACCAGCCGGTCCTCCCTCTTTTATATGCGGGGCCGAAAATGGCATTATCTTACAAGAGCTATGACCAGGGGGCTCGAACAAAAATATATATATATTATATATAAATATATATATATATTCACATCCCTTTACGTGGCCTTAAAGGATGAAGAAAGCAAGAAAGAAAAAAAAAGAAACTGCATGACATTCCATTTATGTACTCCATATAAAAGGAAAAGATATAGCAATCAACAATGTTCTTATGCATTTTTCCCTTGAGAGAATTATTTTAGAAATATCTAATTTATTTGTTTATTGTGTTGTTTTATATTAAATAAAGGATAATTTAAACTACATGCGTGGCTTCTATTATTATTATTATTATTTGCAAAATGTTCTTTATGTGCTATAACATACATGTAACCGAGTGTCGGTTTATAGACGCAGGTTACAGTCTATAGTCGACAGTATATCACACAACAAGTAGTGTTTTATTTCGAATAATATTATAATAACATGTGAGGGCGTGCAGATCATACCTTATCGTTAAAACACACACTTATCAGCGCCACTTACCTTAGAGTGGTTTCATATCTTGTATTTACAATTAAAGCCAGACACGGCTATCTCGGAAAGTTCGCTTAGTCAAACACAGAGCTCTGAGTCACACGTGTACCCAAAAATGGCCTGTGTCATGTGACAAATCCTAGTGTGCATTTCCGTGCCACTGCGCGTGGGTTAAAATGATGGTACATGATTAAGCGATTTACAGAATGAAATAGAACCTGCAGGCATGTGTTACTAACCCGGGATCGAACCACAGGACTATGGAGAAAATGTACACGGGCAAAAAACATGGTATTGGCGCAAAAAAAGTCTTACCTAGGTGAAAAAGTTACTTTTATAATTTATACTCATAATATAATATAATTGACATAATAAATCATAATATAATTTATAATCATTTTTTGTAAATGTACATACACATTTTTATCAAATAAAAAAAAAACACTTTTGCTAAATACAATTTCATGCCCTTTTATGTAGTGTCCGTAACCTTTTGAATTCAAATCATTCAACGATCTTAATTGTCAACCAGTTTAGATTTCACATGAAAAGAAATAAGCCTGAAAAATTGTATTATTCGTAAAAAAAAAAAAAAAATCTAAAATTTGTAAGATATTGCAACGTGAATTTGCCATGGTTACGGACACTACAGATTGTTTGTTGCTTTTTAAGTTGTTACGGAAAACCATCTCATATGCAGGTAGCTATTCAGGTAGCCCTGAATTTTTAATGGTTTATGTGTTAAAAAGAATTATTCCAAAAAGCAATTGTAACTGAATAAACTATAGTTTTCTATGTTTTGTGTCTAATTTGGAGCATTTAAAAAAATAATAAAAAAAATAAAAACCCACTGTTGGGGAAAATTGGGGAAAAAAATCCTTAATTTTGCATTATGCTTTAATTCATGCAACATTTTTTATGCTTAGGTCATATGCTTCCAGAAGCTTACACAAATTTTAGTATCAATGCTAAATATACTATATAAATATACTATTAATAATAATTTGCATTTAGAATTATTATTATTTGAAGTGAGAGTTTTTGGGGCTCAAAAACGGCTTAGCAACTTGAAATTTTTCGGGAAGCAAGATGGGTCACTTCCATGTTGCATAAACTTCAGAAGTAACTTCTTGGCCACACACATTTTCTGTATTATATGTATAACTTATAAAATAAAATAAATAAATAAATCAGCACCAATACTGTGTTTTGGCCTAAAGCTTAATATAAACCTAATTAGGGGTCAAAACATGGCAGATCAAGAGCAGAGCAAAAACAACACACGGTAAGGCTCTCATCACTCGCCTGGAACGATTGGTTCGTTCAAGCTTGCAGAGTAAATGATTGACTTCCAATCTGATTGTCTAATATCCCTATAGAACGAGAAACCAGCGGCGTTAATCAGTAAGCAATCGGCTATTATTTCTGTTACTGATACATGATTAGGATCTAGCGCTTATTGTCCGCTTGCTGTTCAGCTCGCCAGTGGTGAGGTCTGCTCGAGAGGCAGCCAGGTTGAAGCATGACGCGGGTTTTATTTAGCTAACGTCTCCGGCCACAGCTTAACAAAGAATACATTGAAAAGGCAACAAAAAAAAAAAAACGAGTCTGTACGGTGATGAGCGTAAGGCTGAGAGAGTGTAAAGTTGGTGAGGGAAATGATGCATTGAGTTGTTACAGCACACCTGACTAAAATCAATCTTGCGAGGAAGTCTGTGGTTAAAGGAAATCATTTTAGCGATCTACGGTTCATGTGCTGTAAATTGTTTTCACTTGGGCTGAGTAATAACTTGCAGGTCCTCCACCAAAAAAACGCTGCCACTGACATCATCGAGCAGCCCGAGGACCGAGCCGAACCTCAGCCCGGAGCACTTCCTAATATCCTCCACCTTTCTCCGTGTTCCCGTTCGAGCGGGTACGATATCGGCAGCGAGGTTATCTGAAGGATCCTGGGTGTTTATCTGGACTCGACTCGCCAGCGTTGATTATGACATTACATCACATCACATTACATCAGCTGCTCGCCGTTCCTGGTTTCCGTTCCAATTAAGATTACGGCACCGGACTATCAATCATCATCCCCGTTTCGACTGCAAAGCCCTGAAAGCAGGAAGAAATGTAATAATGTGCACCGCTTGTGTACACAGCTGATAACATGCACCGCAGCTCAGGTTACATAGGATTTTTTGTCGAAAGAGGACGTTGCTCCTGCCTTGGCCTCGGATAACATTAGGAAATTTTAGTTGGGAGGGTTTACTTCCTAAGGAGTGCGTGTTAGGGTAAGGGTTACACCGTGCCGCATAATCCTAAACCAAACGGTTGTGTTTAAATGCTGAAATGATGGATTGAGAAATGATTCGCTTTCACTCCAGCATCACTCCAGGAAACGGCTCCCTTCCTATCAGTATATTAAAGCAGGGATTCTTGCACAGACGCATGTAAAATCAGACACTAGAACACACACACACACACACACACACACACACACACACACACACACACACACACACACACACACACACACACTTTGTCTCTCTCCTATGTTTGGTAAAGTCAGCTCTGCGCGGTTAATGTTCAACCATGCGGCCACTGGACGAGCTCCGCTCCGGACAAGAGCACAATGCCTTATCTGCCTTTTGTTTTCTCTTTCTCGGTATCTGCTGATCGCAGGAAGTATTTGAACACTTCTCAATACACAGTTCCTTTGCAGATAATGCCTTCGAGAGTGTGGACCCAGGAAGTGTAAAGGGTAAACACCACCACCACCACCAGCACCACCAGCACCACCAGCACCACCACCCCCGAGTAAAACAGCAGTATTTTATTTTCACCCACAGGTGTGTGAACCGAAAGAGCTCTCGCTTTTACATCAAGCTCCTCCAGCTGCCGAGCTGAACCGTAGAACACATGCTTTTAATCTAAACAGGCTTATCGTGAAATATTCCCAATAATCCGTTATGTCATACTATAGGAAAGAAGAAGAAGAAGAAGAAGAAAAAAAAACTTTCATTCGCAAATGAAATTGAGAGAATATCATTTTCTGGGGGAAAGAAAAAGAAGAAGAAGAAAAAAGCTGTAAGATATATTGGACGCTTGTGCTATCCAAGGATGTGTAACTCCTATGGGAGACACTATCTGTAAATGAAAAAGCAGAGGGTTACGGAATGTCCGTGTTTCCCCTCCCTTTCAGATGATTTGAGAGCCAGGAGATAAATATTTCCCTGTCCAGGTCCGCCATAGATGAAGCAGGGTGCCTGCTACATCCCGGATCACATGTCCTAAGGCTAGGCCCGAGGTCACGGGCGATAGAGCGCGCTGAAACCGGAGCGCGGGGAATCATGAAGGAAGAGGGATCGTCTACACCCAGTGTGCGAGGGGAACAAATCGAACATCAGAGACAGTAGGGGGAGCAGAGCAGAGAGGAGTCTATGTTGCGAGGGATTGTCGCGGTATATTCGTCATCGGCGGACTCTTTTAACTCGGTGCTTATTTATTGTTCTGTAATTTGGGAGCGTAATCGATTTGGCTTGGATTTCAGGCACGGACGGAGCAGGAAGGGCAGGGGACAGGAGTCCAGGACCTGGAGCCTTTTCTCTACACGCTTTTCCAGCCCGGTTATCAGTGTTCCCACAGCATGACGCGGTCTGGCGCCTCCACAACGTTCGTTCCGTTTTCTTTTAAACTTAGATTAGAAGCGTTCTCGAAGGCCGATAGCGCGATATGATCTTTCTCGCGAACCCTGAACAAAACCGAGCGCACGGGGAACGCTGACACGATCCGGTGCAAACCTCAGTTGAGATTTAATGGAAAGTGCTTGAACCAGCGTCTAGACGGAACGAGCTGAAAAAATGATCAAGATCGAGACACGATATTGTGTCTGTGTGGCTGAGCTGTGAGCAGGAGATAATTAGAAAAACATCTGAGCTAAAAGGGGGAGGGAGGAGGGCACACTTCACCCCTAAACACTATTAAGCGCAGGCGTTAAGACAAAACAGAACAACAAATGTCAGGCCGGCAAGAGTTCCTCACAAACAGCTGAAAATATACAACTTCCTCTTGGCCAGGTGCGGCGCTGTAAGGCAAATATAGGCGTTTAAACACTTATACACACAGAGTTACATATACGGCCGAAACACATTATTGGTGCTGATTTTTATTTTATTTTTTATATTATACATATAATAAAGAAAATGTCAGTGCCAAATGAGCTACTTCTGAAGTTTATGCAACGTGGAAGTGACCAATCACGCTTCCCTAAAAATGTCAAGTTGCAACTTCAGCTGTTTCGGAGAGATGATTTTATATGAGCCCCAATCAATCAGCATTAGACTGTCTCACGTCAAACAATCATCATTTAAACATAATATAAATTATTAATATTTCTTTATGAGTATTAATATTTAAATTTGTGTAAGCTTCTAGAAGCATATGAACTTTTTTTTGGTGAAAGCTCAAAAAGCTAAAAATCTGTAGTGTCCGTAACCATGTAAAAATTCATGTTGCAATATCTTAACAATTTTGCATTTTTAGAATAATACACTTTTTCAGGTTTATGTCTTTTCATGTGAAATCTAAATGACAGTTAAGATCATTAAAAGACTTGAATTAAAAAAAAAAAAAGTTACGGATACTACAGACATAAAATGGCATGAAATTGCTTTAAGCAAATATTTTTCTTTTTATCTGATAAAAATATAAATGTGTATGCATATTTACAAAAAGAAAAATAAAAAGCATGGATTTGGAGATAAAAATCATATCTGAAAATTCACTTTGTAACCCGGGTGAGACACTTTTTAGCATCAATACCATGTTTTTGTTGTCTACACAGGTCTAAACTTTATTTGCTGTTGTGCCCTTGGATCTAAAGGAGTCAGGTTTGAGGCTTCTGGGACACATTATGATTTCCAACCACGCTGAAATAATTTGCTCAATGCCCATAAGTGTGTGTGTGTGTGTGTATCAAGCGAAAATGCGCGAAGGGTGTAATTCTGAGGTTGGGGGGGGGGGCTTGGAGGGGGGGGGGGCGTAGAGATCAGGAATCTCTACAACAAAAAAAAAGCCACAAGCTTTTCCGCACCATTGCATTCATCTGTTTTCTGACAGCCGGACAAGTCGGTGCCCAAAAGCAACGATCACACCAGCGCACGTTTCAGAGTCTGATCCGATGAGTAGCGCACTGACCAGACTGGAACAAACATCCATCGCACCCACAAACCCACATCCACATCCGAGCATACGCAGGCACACAAACCTACATCCAGATGTACACACACAAACACACATTATATCATGCAAAAAGAAAAAGGAAAAAAAAAAAACATCACTCTCCTTTCACCATCTCAGGTAATTGGCTGTAAGGTATTATCAGCCTAATTATCAAATAAATCCCGTTCTTCCTCTGCGGTGCTGCATTTACACAAAACAGGAAGGGGGGATTAGTGGGGAACGCTGTGCTCAGATCCGGAGCCCTGCAACTCACTGCAGGAAATCTACTCAGCATTTAGCACACCAGACACATGTCTGCCAGCATACACACACACACACGCACACACACGCGCACACACACACACACACACACACACACACACACACACACACAGGGTTAGTCTTACTGTCTTTCTGAGGACCTTCCATCAACACAGCAGTTACTACTGAATGCTTTGCTGCATCTAAATCTAAATCTAAATCTAACAATCTCTTTAGAAATTAGTTTAGAAATAAAAGCTGCATTTAAAGAAAATAATAAAACCATACAAGGAAAAAAAATGCAACAAGGCCTAATGTTCCCTAAGTACGGAGCATACCGATACTGACTTTTCAGTCGGTAAGGGGAAAAAATAATGATATTCACACGCGGTGCACGATGCATTTTCTATTCCTGAGATATACAGATTCGTACATTACGAGCAATTTACGACCCGGACGAAAATTACCCGGGCGAAGCGTATCCAAACCGCAGGACCGAAATATCCCACAAAACGTGCTCTGTTCTGCTGAGGTGCATAAAAACGAGGTTTATAAAGTGTACATAACCTCTGGCAGTGATGAGCAGGAGTGAGCGTCTGCCAGGACGTACAGGACACGCTGAGACTGCGGGGGGGGAAAAGTCAAGCCGTATTTTAAGGATATTTTTTTTAAATAGATTCGATATTAACAGCAGAAGTGATATTAGTGCCTGCGCTTTTTATTTTATTTTATTACTTGTAATTTATCCTGTCCTTTTTCTTATGATGCAGGCAAACTGCTGATACGCGCCGTGTCGGGCCGGGTGATGGACAGGAGCACAGCTTCTCACTGATATCGACCTCGCTGCTGGATGACTCACGGCCGAGGAGATGCCGAACATCTGTTGGACTGTGCACTGGGGCAGGCGTAGTCAGGACAGGGGGACGTGTAGGGTGTTGGGGGTGAGGGGGGAGTACAGTGTGGCTTCTTTTCCTCTTGTAGGCATTATCTCATCCCCGGAACACTCCCGCTCCATCCTCTACACGCACAGAAGCATTACTCGCATCTGTCACCCATTAATCGCCAAATTATGGAAGAATTGCGCGTCAAAAGCCATTACCAGCGATATGTCCCAGGGGTTTCGGTGGTGCTTTCTGCCTCCTCTCTCTGTCTCTCTCTGCCTCTCTCTCTCTCTCACACACACACACACACACACACACATTATCACACGGTCTAGCTGTCAAAAACGCTTCATTGTCTTTGATTGGGAAAGCTGTATAGGCTGATATTTGTGGGATCGACCGTATATGGGTCAGCGCGGAAACCTTAGCTGTCCTCCCTCTCCTGCTCGGTTTTGTTGTAGTTTCTCTTATTATAGTGAAGGAATATATTCAGTGACAGGATGGTCTTGCGTGCAAGCTTTAGGTTTTAGGAAAAGAGAAAAAAAAAAAAAGATTCGATTTCAACCTGAAACTGGAGGATAAATAAATAAACGAAATGACAGAACACACCAAAAAAAAAAAAAGCAGGGAATGAATTCTTCATCTTCTTAACAGAGGTGGACAGAACACGAGGAACGTAACCAAAACCTTGAACTTGTACTCTATAATTTATAATAAACATATGTTTGACTTTTTTTTTTTTTTTTTTTTACTTAGATCATGAACGCCGTGGCCCGGATACGCTTTCCTTTTCCTGGCTTCCAATCCAATAGAAATCCAATTTCTGTGCTTTTTAACTTTATTTATTAAGCAGATCCAACTCAGCAATTTGGTTGGAAAAAAAAAAGAAAAGAAAAAAAACCCATTCATCTTTGTTCATGCGCTGCCTCGTTAGTCTGATTCGCTTTTCATACATTAAAGGTAATTTAATGCAATAGTGTGGTTAGATTCTTAAATTACTGTCTTCAGAAAAGACACAAACACTAACCACACCTCAATCCAGTTCTTTTACTGTAGCGCTTTATACGAAGCGACTCGTTCATTTTTCTTAAAGAAGGACAAATCCTGACCTCTAATAAATGATATACCTTTAGAATTTGAGAAACTTTTAACCATTCTTTTAACTTTCACTTTAGTTTAATTTATTTGACTTTTTCTTTTTCTCCAGTCTTACTTTAAACTCTTAATACACTTCCCCCCAACACCCCCACCCCAATTAAAATAAATAAATAAATAAATAAATAAATAAATAAATAAAATCACTTTTTTTCAAACCTGAATGAAACCATCAAATTCATGGAAGAAATACAACAAAACGTGATGGGAGTTCACTTAAATACTTGGGGAAGTTGCAGTATATTAGAAATCAGAGCTTATGTAAAAATAAGAGCATTTTCATACCCACACATAATGAGAAGTGACAGGATTGGGACTAAACAGCTGCGTGTCCATAAGAAAAGCACTTGTTAGTGAAACTCATCAGAAAAAAAGCCTTCAGTTTATTAGGGAGCATAAAGACTGGACGATGGAAAAAGGTCATGTGACCTGATGAGTCCAGACTGAGTCTGTTCCAGAGTGATGGGCGTGTCAGGGTGAGAAGGGAAGCGCATGAAGCGATGCTCCCATCATGCATAGTGTCCACTGTACAAGCCTCTCGAGACAGTGTTATGATCAGGTCGAGACTCAGCAACGTTATGTGGAAATAAAATGAAGTCACATGACCACCTGAATGTACTGAATCACCAGCACATCACATCTACAGTATGGTGTTTTTCCTTCTTCCCTGATGGTACTGATGAACATTTTACAGTGTGAACGAGTGGTTCTGGGTGCAGGAGGAATCATTTTCACACGTGAACTGGACACCAGATTGTGAGACACCATAATCAAAGCTAAATGGGGTTAAATTAAATATTAGAATGTGTGATTTTTTTGTGTGTGTATGTAAGCAAATTAAGCTGACATACTGTTTTGGATTTTCTTGATTTAATATTAACTATCTGGATCAGAATAACACTTCACTTGTCATTTCTCATACGTCTTACCCTCTCTTCTTCTCTCTCTCTCTCTCTTTTTTTTTTTTACTCATAACACACTGATGGCTGGAGTGACCATGGACAGAATTCACGTCCCTGTGAAGAATATTTTTGTTATGACTAAACGCCTCTCACAGCTTGGTGTGAAATCTTGGTCTAGGGTACCCCTGACCCAAGTACTTTAGCGTTAGAGGAAAAAAATATCTTCTCTTTTTTTCTTTTTTTTTGTACTTGTGGAATATTTCTCTGAGAATTTGGATCATCCATTGACTGGATCACAAGTTCATAAAAATATATAATAATAATAATAAATAATAATCAAATAAATATGAATAATATACATAATTTCTCATAGGAATGGAGAAACACCTGGAGAAACAATCAGCCAATCCTGAGAGAGCAACATAATATTCATCACTCACCATCTCAATCCTGTATACAGGGTCACAGGAAGCTTGGGGCATGAGGCAGGGTACACCCTGGACAGAGTGCCAAACCGTTGCAGGGCACGGGCACACACACACACACACACACACACACACACACACACACACACACACACACACACACACACTCATTTACACACTATAAGCAATTCGGGAAAACCAATTAGCCTAATCTGCATGTCTTTGGATTGTGGGAAGAAACCAGAGCACACACAGGAAACCCACCAAGTGGGAAAACACCATGCGCACAGGGGCAGGGATTGAACCCAGACCCTCAAGTACAATTTAATCAAAAGGGATTCCCAGACAGTGTTTTTCTCTGGGTGTTTCCGTAGCTTAGTGGTTAGCACTGTCGCCTCGCACCGCCAGGGTCCGGGTTCCATTCCCGTCTCGGGGTCTGTGTGCATGGAGTTTGCATGTTCTCCCCGGTGGTCGTGGATTGAAACACTCACTAAAGATAAATGAACGAACGCACTGCGCTGAGGTCTGAGGGCTGAACAGGATTAAATTGTACTTGCCCTCCCATATCAGCGTAATACCGAAAGCACTTTGCCCCTTCACTCTCTCAAGTGGTGTGTTGACAGAGAAAACAGCCAGGCAGGATCCATCCCAAAAGGAACTTTCAGATCCTGTTGCAGGCCTCCCTCTGTGCTCCTAGCGAGGTAGCGTAGCCCAACAAAGGCCGTCGATTCAGGTAAGGAATAGTAGTGACCTAACGTCACAGAACTGATGAGCTGGGAGGGACGGAAAGGCCGGCCGGGGCTCAAACTAGTCCTTTCACCACACTTGGGAAACAAAGACTCACTTATTCTGCCAGCACTGACAGCTGAAAATATCTTTAAGCTTAGGCTGTGGCAATGAGGCTTTGCACGTGTGTGTGAGAGAGAAAGAGAGAGAGAGAGAAAGAGAGAGAGAGAGAGAGAGAGAGAGCAAATACAGGAACAATTTTATAATTATTTATTAAATGTATTTTTTTTTTTTAAATGGCTAAATGTAAACAAACACCCTGGCGTAGTCCGATCTCAAGATCCTTACGGCTAATTCAGAAATGCTGCCCATCGCCTCCTGTTGTTGGTGGACGCCTGTGTCCAGAGGAACAGCAGGCCTCCCATGTGTGACCGTGGCCACAGGCCCAAGCCTCCATCACCCCTCCAACACAGCTGTTGTTTTCAAGCCTCGGGGCTGCAGGTCAAGACCCAGAGACAAGCGCAACACAACTCAATGCAGCCTTTGTTTCCGTACAAGTGGACAGAAAGGTGCGCCGAGCATCCCGGCACTGACGCGGGGAACCCCATGCTGCGAGCGTCCGCCGCGGCCATTTTGAATGAAGAAGAGTCTCACGTCATAAAAGTCAAAGTGGAAAAAAAAGGAGATAAAAAAAAAAACACGCAGGATTCATAAACATCCATAGCGGTAAACGTTCAATCTTCAAACAAACACAAAAAAACATAGCGGAACAAACAGTTTCAGGAATATCTTGGTCGCGATCCAGTGCCTTTTTAACAATTAGCAGCAAAAATGTGCAGAGATTTGTATCGCTTGTCCTGACCTTCATTCAGAAACCCCAGCATTTACCTTGGACCGATACGGACGAACATGACCGTGCATGCTTGGAGAATCACGCAACAGATTGTTTAGCTCATATATCAGGCATAATCTGTTCTTTTTAAATGATTTAAAACGGTCCGCAGTGAAAGAAACCACCTGGCTGAGCGCATCGGATTCTTTGCATGCTTTCATGAATGGACCAACATATTCCAAAACCAAAGATGTCTTTTTCTTCCCCCCCCCGCCTGCCTGTCTTTCCCAGTCTTGTACAATTATATATTCTATTTTTTTTTTTTTGAAGTCTCCTGTCTCGGCCAGTAGGAGGTAAAGCCTATGTTGCAAATCACTTCCTGAGGAAATGTCTCCAGCGCTAAGAGAGCTCCTGGAGCGACTGTTATGGTAATCTGGCCCGTGTTTAACACTGCAGATTGTCTGTAGCCAGAGCGAGGAAATGCACCATGAAACGCAATAGCTTAGGGCAGGAAGCTGGGATCCAGTGAAGGAAGTGACAGGAAACAAACAGGGCAAACACAGCATGTCTCATCACCCCACACACACACACACACACACACACACACACCCCTCCACCGCCCACGTCCACATCCACATCCACATCTTCAGCTGGGCCGGACCCAACCCTGTGGGGCAGCATCTTGTTTTCAGTGGGAGTCTCGTCTCTACCAATTTTACAGCTGGACAGAGAGCTTCAATGGAGCCACTGGAGCCACGGCTAGACAATAGAATGTTTGCCAAGCCAGCACGACAATCCAGGATTTCCTGGCTTACGGCACATAAAGAAAAAACATTACACAGTCACTGCACAGCGATGAGCGAGTGTAGCAGCAGCAGCAGCAGTCGCAGTCGGAGTTCTGAGACGTGCTAGAGCTTTGTAGCTATTGTTCGCGGCGTCCCCGTACGCCGGTTGCCGTTCCTCGTGACTGCAATCGAGCCTGGCGTTATCAATATACGCATAACAGGAAGCAGAGATAAGTAGTTCATCCAGCTCTCAAACACAAAGGCATGTTTGGCCCGGAAAGCTCGCACACCATATGCTCCTCAACGAGCACTGGAAGCCGCCGGACCTCACTGACGGGCCTTAACAGATACAGTGCCAGCCTGCCTTACTGACCTCCCCGTGGGGTACATCTTGCCAGCATCTCCTGCAGATTAACTCCCTCGTTCAAAGAAGGATCCCGACAGTTTGAAACGAAATACTGTTGTATTCATTTGGTGGAGCCATTCATACCTCCTCCTCCTCCTCCTCCTCCACCTCCTCGGTCTTTTCCATTTATTGAGTGCGATCTAATTTAACAGACGCATCCTCTGCGTGTCACTCTAGTAATGCGGACAGGACTTCCTCCTGAATTACTTGCAGTCAGTCCGTTTTACTGCCAAGCGCCCTAGGAACACGGTCCATTAAAAACAGACGTCTGAACAGAACCCATTTCCATGCAAATGCATAAAAGCTCGGCTTGACACCATCACAATTCCGCTCTCCATTTAACCACAAGTAATTGGACGCTGGTTTAAACCTACACAGCCGCTGCCAAGTAGGATTTGTATGGGAATTTGCGATCATGTTAACCATTTTTCTTTGCAAAAGGGAATCTTAGAAAAGAACAAACTGCGCAGGTTTTCTGTGGCTTACATCAGCCAGAGTGTCGGTTACATCAGTTAACAGTCACTTGGGCAAACGCCGACATCCTTCCTGCTTATTTTAGCGCTGTCCAACTCCTCTTGGCCTTCCTATCACCCCTGGTAGAGGATATAATCTTCTTAAAAGCAGCGCTGTAGGCTGGAGTCGGAGTCGTCCCGAGTCAGACGGTTGTCCGAGTCTGTCATGCCCAACTGGTTCAGAAAGCGTCCATCACAAAGGCCATTGTGTTTGGACAGGAGAAGGCATTGATTTAAAGCTCCAGAGTGAAAGATGTCTTCCTTTAAGGCATCAACATCACAAGGTCAAAAGCACTGCTTGGGATAAGACACAGCAGGGGTGTGATGTGGAACAACAGAGACGTTTTGCACCTCAGTTACGTCTCTGTGCACCAGATCTCCAGGGAAATTAGGATCATTTCAGACAGCATGGACAGAGACATTTCAGAACAAATTTATTTCACAACCATAATCAAAGGATTTAAATATTGAGGTCCAATTAGCATAAGTATGCAGTGTGGATGGTTAAAGAGTTTTGTAGAAACAGTTAAAATGTTAAAACTAAAAATAATCTGCTGATCTTTAATTTAATCGGTGATATTTATTATTATTATTATTATTATTATTATTATTATTATTATTATTATTATTATTATTTGAGGTTGAAGTCCACGTACATGTCTGTGTGTCTCTCTGTCTCACTTATTAACACACAGAAATCACATTCTGTAAGGTCGAGTATCTGATGCCTTGTTTACACTAAGTTGTTCTTCTTTGGTGCTCAGACAAATACACTCGCTGTTCGGTAATCGGAGAGAGAATCACAGATGAGAAATGGAAAAAGTCGATCAAATAAAGATGAAGTTTTGTCTTAAAATGACTCCGGCGTGTTAAAATTCACTTCTACCACGTCAGCGCTGTTATTTCAGCCAAAGTGAAAATATGAACTAATCCCAGTAAAAATATTCACTTTATCTTTTCTAATTAATATCTATTGGTGCAGGTGTTTGTTTACATTGAGACAGTAGCGCATTAGTCGATTATTGTAAAGTAGATGATTAAATCCCACACATAACTGTTCATAACATCACTTTTACTCCACATTTAGATTCACTGATGGTGCAGATTAAACTTCAGCCAGAGATCTGAGGACTGAAAAAGTCTCATTAAATTCTGTCCAGCGGTCGATTTAAGACGCGCCCACAGTTTGCTGTCAAAACTAGCGGTTTATAATTTGCCACAAAACTGCACATGACTTCACTTCTACTCAACATTTTGATTTACATTTTCATTTATTCATTTGTCAGATGCTCTTATCTCGAGCGATTTACACCTACTGTACGACTTACAAAGATTTCAATTATGGTGCAGGTTTAACTTCAGGCAGATACTGTTAAGAACACGGATGTTGTGAAACAATCTGGCCGGACAGACATACAGAAAGACAGAATTTTTTCTGAGACTGGTTACGTAAAGATATGATTGAAAGAGTTGTAACCAATGCACAGACAAAACCTTTCCTTTATTTATGTAGATGAACAAAGACAATTACACACACACACACACAATGTGATAAATCAGCTAAACTGCCGTGTGTCCATAAGAAAACCACTTGTTAGTGAGACTCATCAGATTCACAGCATCTGGACTTTGGAACGACGGACAAAGGTCATGTGACCTGACGAGTCCAGACTGAGTCTGTTCCAGAGTGATGGGCGTGTCAGGGTGAGAAGGGAAGCGCATGAAGCGATGCTCCCATCATGCATAGTGTCCACTGTACAAGCCTCTGGAGACAGTGTTATGATCTGGGGTCGCTTCAGTCGCTCAGGTCGAGACTCAGCAACGTCATGTGGAGATAAAATGAAGTCACATGACCACCTGAATGTACTGAATCACCAGCACATCACATCTATGGAAGGTTTCTTCTTTTTTTTTTTTTTTTTCTTCGCGAGTGTTTTAGGCTCATCATTTGTATTTACTGTGTATGATAATATTCTGGCTATTTATATATAAAGTGAGTTTTTTTTTTTTTTTTGCGTTCATTTTCAGATTTGTTACTTGAGCATGTCACTCGTCTGCGGCACCGTACATGAACGCAACTCTTTTCTGTGCTACTCCTCAGCTGTGACAGAAGAGTTCAGTGTGAGAGTAAAGGTCTTTGGTTAGGAATCAGCTATTGATTAAAAAGGTTTAAAGTTCACCTCGGTGTTCATAGATGTCTCCGGGAGACCAAACACACCAGTGTGACGATTGAAAGTCAAAGTAAAACAAGCAGCACCAAGACCCACTTAGTGGAGCTTCTTATTCCTGACAACAAATGATTCCTGAGTTGACATTATTTATTTATTTATTTTTAGTTTTGGAGTAAATTCAATTCAAGAATGCAAGAAGGATTGTTTATAATAATAGTTTATCACCACTGTATTAAAAAAAAAAACATTCTTTCTTCCCGTCCTCTGTTCCTGTTACCAAGAGCAGATGCTCAGAGATGCGATTACATTATTGGATCCACATCGCAGACCTTCATCCCAACCTTAAAGATCAAACAAGCGCCTTCTGCGTCTCCCGAATGTTATGCCGTTCTCTGCCAAGCTGAAGGTGGAGGTGCCGAATCTGGAGAAGCACTCTCCTAGCTGTAGTACAAGAACCTACCAGGTCCCGCTAAACACCCTGAAAGAAGGCTATTGTCCCCGGCTTCTCGCAGGACAGCTCTCTCCTTTTTAACCAGCCTGCTTTCATTAGCTTTCCGTGTACAGGCCGGTGCCACAGATCTGCTTCACATTCAACGGATCAAAGCGCAGGGAAAGGGCTCTGTAATGCAATAATGTGTGTCCACGGGGGAGCTGTTCTCTGGGAAAGTGCAATAGGTTAGAATATCACTGAGATTTGCCAGTGGACCGTAACTGTTCACCTGTTGTCTGGTCCGGCTGGGCATTTGCAGAAGCACTTCATCTCCACTTCCTCAAACACTTGTACGCTAGAAATGACATCCATATGGTCAAGGCAGGGAGGGTCTGGAAGACACACTGTAAAAAGAAAAAAAAAAGAAAGGAGAAAAAAAAGGCACTAACAGTATAACTAACAGTAATTAGATTGGGAATGAACATACACGACTAATTTCAGGATGTTTTTAACTTATTAACTTAACCTATTATATTATACAACCGTCTATATATAACCTACTGACTTAAAGTCTTGTCTGGTGGGGTCTAAAATTCCAAGGCCATCTGGAAAATCTGGGATTTTTTTTTAACACGTTAAATCGATAAAATGAAAAACTCAAGATTCTAGGACACATGTATGCGACATTCAGCGTAATCTCATTTCCCATCTAATCTGTTGTTCAGAGTCATGACACGCCCAGGAATTTGCTCTTTTTTTTTTTTTAGACAGCCTCATTGAGTGAGTCCCAGCACGAGTCCACGCTGGTATTAAAGCCGAAAATACCAAATATAAGTAGAAAGAAATTTAGAAACTTGCTGTTGAACATGTCATTTACGAAGAAAAAATCATATACATTAGAAAACAAAACAAAACACATAGGAGACACGGTGGTGTAGTGGTTAACATGGTGGCCTTGCGACTACAGGGTCCGGGTTCGAATCTTGCGCGTGCGCATGTGTGTGTATGTTCTTCCTGTGCTTGGTGGGTTTCCTCTGGGTTCTCCAGTTTTCTCCCGCAGTCCAAAGACATGCTGATTGGGTGTCTGAAAAATGCCTGTAGTCTGTGCTATTATGGATTGACACCCTGTCTAGGATTAGCTGTATTGGGGGGGAAAAAACGAACGGACAAAATTCAGTTCCAGCATTCGTAGTCTTTTGGCCCACACTCTAGTGTATGTGGTGTATCACTGAGGTCCTGTATTTCCTTCCCTCTTACCTTAGAAATAAGGTTGCAGAACATGATGATTGGATTCCATGAATGTGTGATTGTAGTATTTATCAAAGAAATGCGACACCTTAAAGAATCCTGTCTGGTTGGGCAGGGGGTGACTCAGTGTTAAGACAGTCTGTGTTAAGACAGTCTGCTAGGTTGTTGCTGTTGGGCCCTTGAACAAGGCCCTTATACCTGTCTGCTCCAGGGGCAAAAAGCTGAGATAATTAATGTATGATTCAAAATTTTTAAAAATGATTTGTCACATACATGGTTGCACAAATCCACCAGTATTGATTGCAACAATCTCAAGAAGAAGAAGTATTTACAAATAAAAAATAAGACTAAAGTCCATTTAAAAGGAGTTTTTCAATCTTTTCAAGTGTCCAGTACCTGGAGGAAACCCACCAAGCACGGGGAGAACATGCAAACTCCATGCACACAGAGACAGGAATCGAACCCGGACCCGTGCGGCCAGTTGCTGCAGTAAAAAAGATATATGACCAAATCAAGGTGTTCAGATTTATAAAATTAGTTCTGAGCCTGTTTTTTATGTGACAGGGTTCCTGACAGGTGCCTGTTCAAGCTGAATCGTTCACAGGTTGTAGCACTTGCCTCCACCATCCCGACTGCTGCGGATTATCTCCATAACATCTGTCAGGAGATTTAGGAGTAATCTGCAGGAATTTTCAGATTACAAAGCGTTTTGATCTGGTGGGAGAAAAGTAATCTGAACCCCACTGCCACCTGCAGCCATGCCCGGGTCTCAGGAAGTGGAGCGCACCAGACTTTTCTCCCAGGTCCCGGCGAGAGGGCTAATCCCTGTCCAAGACTCAAGCAGATGCTTACACTTGCCGGCCACTTTAATGGGAACACCGTCACTGAAAGTCTTGGTGATCTCAGCGGCGTGGCGTGGGTTAATGCTGGACTGGTTTAAATATTATCCAAAAACGTTGTTTACCACAAAGCACAACATACTGTATCAAACCTTGAGGTGGATTGGGTACAACGATAGAAGATCACATCAGATTACCTCGTCTGAAAAACCTTGAGTTCTGCGGCAGTCTTAACATCTCAACACTTCAGGCTGGTGGTGGTGTTGCTGTAATTCTTCGGGGAATGTCGTCTTGCCAAACCCATCCTCTAACAGTACGTTTTATTCCTTTTTAAAAGATTTCTTCTCATTTATGACAAGTTCTCCATTAATGAGGAATATCTGAAAGATTATGACAAGACCAAGTTCTAACTGCCATCAGTCTTGACGGTTTATATCGTCAAATATCTATTATGTCTTTTAGCATTCAACAAGTTCGTATCATCAGTTATTATGAGTCTAGCTTGCTAATGGTTTGTAGGATTTGTCTTTGTGCTTCATATTTTAGGTCAATTTAAAAGCCTCACTCACCATCTATACCACTTTATCCTGTATACACGGCTGCAGGAGGTTTGGAGTCTCTCCCAGGAAGCTTAGGGCACGAGGCAGGGTACACCCTGGATAGGGTGCCAATCCATCGCAGGGCACGTACAGTACATACACACACTACAACCAATTTGGGAATGCCGATTACGCTAATCTGTAGGAGGAAACCGCAGTACCTGAAGGAAGGCCACCAAGCAGGAGGAGAACATGCAAACTCCATGCAGACAAAGATGGGAATCGAACCCGGACCCTGGAGGTGCAAGGCAACAGTGCTAACCCCTAAGCCACCGTGCCGCCTAATTTAAGAGACTGTACTTTTATATCTTAGCTAATTTAGTTTAAAGCATTGGATGAATAATATTACTTTTATACGATTTTAGCACTAATTAGCATTATCAAAGCAATACCGCATGGTGGCTCACTGGTTAGCACTGTCGCCTTACAGCTCCAGGGTCCGGGTTAGATTCCTGCCTCGGGTCTTTGTGCATGGAGTTTGCATGTTCTCCCTGTGGTTGTTTCCTCCAAGTCATCCGGTTTTCTCCCACAGTCTAAAAACATGCATATCAGGTCACTTGGCATTCCCAAATTGCCCATAGTGTGCATGTGTATGTGTGTGTGTGTGTGTGTGTGTGTGTGTGTGTGCGTGCGTGCGTGCGTGCGTGCGCGTGTGTGCGCGTGTGTGCGTGTGTGTGCCCTGCTAACCCTCCCGGGGATGGGATCCAGGTCCCCAGTGACCATGAATACAGGATAAAGCGTTATAGACGATGAGGTAGTGAGTGTGCACGATACACAGTGTCCCACTTCCTGCACAATTTTTACATCAAGATTGTGGAAAAAAAACTAGTTTGTTCCCTGCTCGCTGTTCCAATGCAGTTCATCCACAAGGCGAAGTTGAATCTCAGCCACCAGGCAAACAAACGTTTGACCTTCCCTTATCTCCGGCTCAGAATTTCACCCCGTGTTTGTTGGACTACATCGGCCCAACTTCCGATCCGGGGTTATGAAACAGCGTTGCTGAAACAGCAAAGAGCCGTGAACATTTGGCAGCGTGGAATCATCAGGGACGTTACGCTTTCGACATAATATGTTTGACTTGAAGTTTGAGTTTGTTTTTAGAGGATAAACATTTCAAAAATATCGCAAAACCTCAAGTGGAGAATTTGCTCCTTTTGGAGACCAAATCCTGGCTAGATCTGGCATACGCACACAGCTGTATGGTTCCTTTGTTAGCCTTTTGCAGAGCTAATGAGCCTCAGAAAAAGACTTTTTAGTGACAAACTGATTACCTGGAAACCCCAATAACTAAACATTTACTTGTGCCACCCATGGCAGGAATAATTTGCTCCTGGCGTAGTGTTTCCAAACACGTACTTGAGTTAACTGAGGCATAAAGTGTAACGATGTTCCCGAAAGAGTGAATTAATAAACTTCCAAAATAAAAAGACAAACCCAATGTCCAGTGGCACTCGTGCTAAATCAGGCGAGGGAAAATCTGTCTCTCAGGCCTTTCACGTGGTCTGTTCTTGCCACCTGTGGCAGAGGTCCATCACTTTCACACCAACTTTGAGCCCCTGACCTCTAGACATCTTCATCTCAGACATCACAGATTCCGCCGTTTTACTCAACTATGCGCACGAATTAAACGAAACTTGGGAACGAAATTGTATCTCGTGCACACGCAAGAACCGAAACATGCAAATGGTTTATTGAAACAAGAAAACGAATTAAATAAAATATGACGTGACCAGTCCAGGGCTCCTCAAGTATGGAAAAAAAAAAGTATAAATCACGGATTAATACAGCGGAGCAGACAGTGCCAGTGCTGAGGTTCTATTGAAGACCAGGTTGCTTTAATAGCACCATTCAGCTCGTCTGTATTGATGGCTCGGGTTTTTCTCATCTTCTCGTTGACATTACACCACAGATTCTCTATGCACTTCAGGTCAGGCGAGTTGGCTGGCCATCGGTTAGTTGTTATTTTTAGCTCTGTGGGCAGGTGCTACGTCCTGCTGGAAAAGGAAATCAGCAGCTATTCAATTAAAGCTTTTCAACTGATGCTAAAATAATGTGCTATAGACAGCTGCATTGACTATGGACTTAATACACACACACACGCACAGTGGACCAACACCAGGAGCTGACACTGCACCAGAAAGCATCCCACACTGGACTTGGATTCTGTGCTTCTCCACTCTTCCTCCAGACTCTGTGATCTTCAGTTCCAAATCTACATCTACTTCTAGGCATTTGGCAGACGCCCTTATCCAGAGCGACTTACATTTTTATCTCATTACATCTGAGCAATTGAGGGTTAAGGGCCTTGCTCAAGGGCCCAACAGTGGGAACTTGGTGGTTGTGAGGTTTGAACCTGGGATCTTCTGAACCGTAGTCCAATGCCTTAACCACTGAGCGACCCCTGCCAAATGAAATGAACAGTGCATTTCCTTTTCTCATTATAGCCCCGGGAAGTCAATTCTGATATTGTCTCTGGCTCAGGAGAGGCTTGATATCAGGAAATCACCAGTTGTAGCCCATTTTCTGAAGGTGGCTCTTGATGCACTGACTCCAGCCTCACTCCAGTCCTGGTGGAGGACTCTGTTAACCCCTGTTAATTGTACACCTTTTCCTACCATGTCTTTCCCTGCTCAGTAAAGTCAATTGTGCAAATTATTTTGTAAAAACAAACGAATAAGGAGGTTTTTCTTCCGGGGCTCTGCGGTTTTCAGCGTCAGCTAGCTTTAGCGTATTTCAAACAAACCTATGCTAGACAGCGGGGATAAGACGTGGTAGCCAACTCTGTAAGATTTCAGTTCGCAAAGCGGTGGCACGGCAACGGCTCAGCGGTTAGCTCTGTCGCCCCTGCGCCTCCAGGATCTGGGTTCAGTTCCCTCCTCAGGGTCTGCGGACGTGGAGTTTGCATGTCCTCTATTTAGCGAGCTGTTCAGATTCTTCTTGCATGCTGTATCAAATTTTAGAGAATGTTGTCAGCTAGCGTTAACTGAAATGTTCCTGTTTCTTTTCCGTTGTGAATCTTTTTTTTTTCTTTCTTTAATTAAAAGCTTTTAGATTTACATCGTAAGAAGATTTTCACCCACCTTCGGAATGGAGAAAATCCCTGTCATTTACCTGAACTTCATTTAGAAGCTGAAAGGAACAAGCTCTGTTTATAGGGAGGATAACCTAATGGCAGTGAACGTATCCCCTTTCCACCTTCATACACAGACTCCAGCATGTACAGGAAGGAAAACACCATTTCGAACACGCATTACCCCCAGGGCCTGTCAGTTAGAAGTAAGTCATAATACAGAGAAGTCTATGGCTTGCTTTTGCAAAAAAAAAAAAAAACCCTGACCTGACCGTTAGGGTTAGAAAAATAATCGCTGAAATGAGATATGACGCTTAAGTGGGTCTAGATGTGATGTTTGAAAGCAAAAAGGTATCAGTTTAATATTATGATCTATCAGCGAACCTTTATCCGTATGTAAACACAGCCTGGTTGTATCGGAGTAAAGGTTGTACACGGTCCGTTCACCTTAACACCATGTCCAAGAAGTCTGTTTGTACAGCCAAGTCCTGGAAAAACACAAGCGAGGTGGCCATTCAGAGCTGATCATTTGTCGGAAAAAAAACATATTTTGTTTTCATTTTCCATGTGAACATAATTTCAACTAACAATCAAATGTTTTCTAACATACAAAGTTTTATAAGCGTATTAATAAGAGGTTAATTTTTAGATTTTATTTTCCATAAAGTCACTTATGATCAAAAATTATAAAAGACTGGAGTGTGTCAAAAGTATTCGTCACTTCATTTCTGTGTTAGAGAATTTTAGTCTAATCAGAAGTTCAACTTCATAAAAGTTTTCAGCTTCGAGTCATTTTTCGGAGACAAACCCAGAAAAGTGAAGAACGCGAGCGTGAACGTAAACCTGAACGCTTATGGAAAAAAGTACCGATGGTGTGTTTGGTTGGTTTGAACAGCACAGACGGAGTGTGTATGTGTGTATATGTGTGTCGGCTGTATATAGAGCAGGGCTGTTTATACATTGTGGCGCCTCACGCACTATGAACCAGGCCACCCTCCTCCCCTCCAGCTCCTCTCTCTGAGTAAATAGATCTTATCAATGAAAACAGTGAACCCTTCCTGTGCGTTTTTATGAATGGACGTCTACCTGCGCCAAAAAAACAGGATCCATTCACCTTTACTGCTGAGAACGAACATACCATTGAGACTTAAACAGGGGGGCATGTGGAAGGGGTTGAATCCATTCCAGTGCAGCTTAAAAGTTTTCAACCAAAGTGGTTTAATGTGAGGTTTTATGGGAACATAATACACACAGGCACATTTTTAATAACTCTTGGAAAAGCTATAACATAGTTCTGGAGGACAAATTTCCGGTTCATGACTACACCCACATGAGGAATAGATCAACAATCATCAATCAATATCTACCTCGAACGCCAACGGCGCCGTCTAGAGGACAAAACCTCATCTTTGCATCCCTGAGAGCACTCCTAAGGTTCAGATTACAGTATTAACTTCCCCCAAATAGGACAAAACTTTTCTTTCTTTTTTTTTTTTTTCTGAAAACAGTTTAATAAACAGAAGATGTACTAACTGGTGATCACAATGTGTTAAAAAAAAGAAACAAAAGAGACAGACACACAATCATGTCATGATAAAACAAAGCTGTCCATAACATAAGGTTTAACAATGCAGCATTTTTACACAGTCCTACAGGCTGAATGAACATCTGTAATCAGATTAGTTTCTGTATAACAGATTTCTCTTACAATAATTTCAGTTCTGCTAATGACACAAAGCCTTTCACATTGCTAGGAGTGTACGTGTGCATGTGAGTGTGTTAATATCCTGAAGGTTAAACAACTAAAATGTTCCGGCATGCATGAACCTTGGCCCTTTGATTATATTTTTAATTATGGTGTGCAAGTATAAGTACGCTGCAGTGGCGTAACAAATAACTCGCCAGCTTTTTCACCAGTGTTAGATTCAGCACAGAGCGTAAAATAAAAATAAATAAAATAGTGGAATATCATTATATGGACCATATATTTTTTTCTTTTTCCTAAATCAATCAAAGCTGCTTGATAGTTAATACAGACATGTTCGCACATCCTTAGGAAGATCAGACATAAAAGTTTTTTTTTTAAAGATGTAGGGTACAATAGATTTTATTACACTTATCATATTATAGATTTAAAAAATCTGCAGACAAAACCATTCCAGGCAGCAGAGAACTTCGGCCCAGGAATTTACCCCAGAGGAAATTGTACTTGGCAATTCCCACAGCATCGTAAACCGAAAGAGGAATTTTAATTACGCCTCTCGTATCCGTACGACCGGTCCACCACCTGACGAGGAGAACACTATTGAAATGTTGTGCTACATTTAATGTCAGTTATTAACCTTTATGAACACTTTAAAAGGATAAACCAACGTCCTCCAGAGAGAGTAACTGTTTAGACGCAAGATTACTGGCGTGACGTGACAGCATGGGCACACAAATACAGCATGTTCCTCAGTCAGTTAAACTTAAGACACACAGACACATGATATAGAACCGTACTGATGGCATCCATCTTAAAAGGTACTAACGGTTTAGTTAAACGTGCGAGTGAAAAATTGTCACCGTGATTGTTTACAGGCTTAAAGAAAAGCTGCTGCTCATACACATAGTCCAAAAAATTATAATTCACATGTAAATAAGCAAGCAGAACTTAAGCCCTTAGAAACAAAGCCTCTGATGTGTTAGTCTGGTCTTAAAATATGCTTCAAACACCGGAAAAAAACTATTTCAGACTATTTTTGACATTGCTGTGACCTTGAATCTAATTGGATCAAGTGACATCAGAGTCATCATAGCACACAGGAGGAAGTGGGTGGACAGCACCTTAGTGTGTAAGCACTGGTGGTTTGTAAGCAGTGTGCTGCAGCGCCCTCTGGTGTTTTTCATTAGCAGCAACACTCATCCTAGAGACATTAACAGGTATCTCGGAAAACAAACATCGATCATCTTCACCCTCTAATTTACAAAATTTACTAGAAAGTACAGGATACATGGAAACAATAATGGAAAAATATCTTTTCAAAATGTCCAGTCAAAATTCACTCTGAATACTTTTTGTTCTTGTAAACAACTCATAATAACTTATAATAAACAACTATAATTTTAATTTAAGGCGCATTAAGTAGGGTTAATCGATGTTCACCCCAAGACCTTTAACGGCCATGTAGGTGGCAAATCTCCCTCTCGTCTTCCTGTCCTAAAGCTCCACCCACAGGATTTACAGCAGCTCAGTAGTAATGCGTCCAGAAAACGACTAACAGGAAGCGTGTTCAAAAAACAAAAACACGCACATTTCAGGTCAGAAGTCAGTTCCCTAAACGTGTTTTATCAGCCATGTAATAGTTCTTTTTAAAGCTCATAGCGTTAACCTCCATTAAGAAAAATTATGTATTGCACAAATGCTTTTCCAGGAAAAAGGTGCAGTGTTAATGACCACTAGATGCAGTGCCGGTCCCAAGCCCAGATCAAAGGGCAGGGTTGCATCAGGAGGGGCATCCGGAATAAAACCTGTGCCAAGTTGTGTGTGGATCGGGATTGTCCGCTGTGGCGACCCCTCGACTAAACCAACATCATTTAATGATGAACTGTGCGGGGACAATTCTTTTTACAGTTTATACCATAATATCATAACTATTAGAGATGAGCAGCAGCTTTTCCCCTTCAGGCATGATGGGTCCTGTAAAACCATATAAACCTGTGAACAAATATGATTTACTTCTTCCCATGCCTCTGCAATTCTGTTGTTGTTCCATTTAAGGAGGAATGTCATCAGCAAAGTCCTGTACAAAACAAAATACAAAAATTTATTAAAAAAAAAAAAAAAAAAAAAGTTATCCAGTCAGCACAAACTTTAACTCCGCTTTGACCTAGGTCGTTTAAAAAAAAAAAAAAGGCTTCTGCCCTCCACTGGACAAATAAAGTAATGACTTCACAGTGACCATGGAAACAAAAAAAGAAACTAAGAACTAAAAAGCTTAAGAGTAAACATGACAGATACATTATTATTTTTAAAATATAATTTAGCTCTCAAACAATTCCAGTCTTACAAGACCAAACGTATAACAGTAGGGGTAGAAATAAAATAAAAAAATAAAAAAAAAACGGTTTTGACTCCCCAGGAATAATTTCAGTCAATACACAGCTCTGTGCATAGTGAACTATTTATCTAACATATTACTGTAAGATTATACTCTAATTTAAATATCCTTAGAACAACAAAACGGTATGGAGGTGCGGATGAGAGGCGTTCACTCATCTACCTCCGAGCGAGAACGATACACCATACAGAAAAACAAGCGATGCTGGAGCAGGATCTGGTGTAGTGAAGGGAGACGTAGCCTTCGCCTGAACGGAAGCAGCTTGTCGGGAACGTACATCGAGGGCGGTCACGCCTTACAGACCTCCTGACTCATAGTCCTGCTTTAAACTGCCCCAGTCCTCCTGGACATGCTGCTGCTGGTTATAGCCATACAGATAGTCCGGCTGTTTTTTTCTCAAGGGGCTCACCATGGAGTTGCCGCCTTCCTTTAGTCGAACGCTGCAAAAGTAAATAATACAAGTCAATATCATATTTCCCTCCAAATAGTATGTTTTATAGCATAGTACCGATGTGAAAATTTCACTCTTTTGTACAAAACTTTTATGGGGGGAAAAAGTATACCAGAGACACGTTCCAAGGAAAGCAGCAAAATAAAAAGCAACAATCAGATAGATGGATGAAGTCAGGTCCATAGGTATTTGGACTGCAAGCCGTTTCCATATCTGTGCGTCACTACAATGGTTTTGAACTGAAACAATGAGGATGTTATTGAAGTTGCAGATCTTAGTCAGCTTTAATTCAAGGAGATTTTTAACAACAAAAAAAATCATTAACCGTTTTAGAATTATATCTTTGATTTGCAAACTCCCTGATTTTTTAGCTTGTAAAAATGGAATCATCTATATAAATTATAGTTTTTTTTAGCTCTCCTTTGCATTACGTGATGCCTGAAGACATCACCACGTTTTATCATTGAGCTGCTTTGTCTTTGCTTTACTGTAGCCACCATCAGGTGCTGCTTGTTTTCAGGGTCTTTCTGTTTTGTATTCATTAAGTTAAACGTGACTTGATTGAGTTGAGGTCAGGTGACTTGGACAACTCTGACTTTTAAGAACATCTCTTTGTCTCGGGCTGCTTTCATGTTAGGTTTTAGGTTGCTATCCCTCTGGCTCCGCATGTGAGCGAATCTGAGTAGAAAGTAGAAATAGTCTATATGCACACACACACGTAAGAACTTATCCTACCATTTCTATCAGCAGCTACATCATCAATAAACCAGAGTGAGACGGATCCATGGGATATAACACTGCTTCAGCTATGTTTAACGGTAATGTGGGATGCTTTGGAACGTGAGCCTTTCCCTTCCTTCTCTATACACATTTCTGCCAATAATTCTGGTACAAGTTAGTCTGTCTCACAAGGTAGCAAGCGTTTCCTTTCTTTCTTTGACTTTTTCTTTTAGTGAAGTTTAATCTGTCGTTTCTGTCTTTCTAGAGACAAGCCCTCTGTATTTACATTCATGACAGGGTTTCTTGACTATAGACTTCGATAATGATACTCCTACCTCCTCGAGAGTGTTCTTCACATGGTCAGAGGTCATGAAAAGGTTTTTCTACACCAAGCCAAGAATTTCGTACGCATCCACTTTCATTGTTTTTTTTTTTTTTTTTAGGAAAGTCGACAGGATGTTCCTCCTTTTCAGGAACTGTTTCTCTTCAGTAACAAATTGTTGATCTGGCCACTCCTAAAGTTTCTAATGTCTTTTTAATAGTTGGATTTTGTCTCATCCTTCAATGATACCCTTCTTCATGCGTACCTTTTTAGACTGGGCCAAGAACCCCTACGAAATTCAAGTCCACAACTTGGAATAAAAGGTCAGATGTTTTATCTCCTTAATCCGGCCTGAACTACCTGAGAACCAGTCCACAATCGGTCACAATGCAATATTATATTGAATTAATGCTTAAAGTCTAGGATTTTGTTTGCTTCATTTGAATTCTATTTTGCTGGAGAGTTAGACATGTACCAAAAATGTATTTAGCATAATATAACACTAAAAATAAGAATAAATACGCCTGTCCCACCAATATACAATGTAAACCGTACCAATTCACTTGACTAAATCTATCCCCTTTCCCCACACTGCCATCATGTGCCAAACACTATAACTGCGCCTAAGGAAATTAATCTCAAACAGGAAACCTAACAGTGTTGTCTCTTGTCAGCTTTAAATCGCAAGGGGAATCCCAGATGGTCCTGGATTTGTCTCAGAGATGTTTTCCACTGTATTGGATTGTTTTGTGGAGGATTTCCAGAGATTATTCACCATCAGGACAGTTTTACAAGACAGACATTTTCTATCAATGTGCTCCTGGACTAATCCATTGAAACCAGTGAGACCGACTCATTTCTCCCGCGCACACACGATACACCTGACTTTAGACATTTTATACATTCCTTTAAACACTGAATTTTTTTTTATACAATTGTAATTATTGGTATCTGGTGCACTGCAGTGTCGGTTTTTTGCTACTTCGGTGGAAATTCGTAACCTGGATGTTCTTAAGTCGGGGTCTACCTTTACATATTTATACAAGACTTCAGCATAAGAGTGTGATGTGGGTTAGGTACATGCAGGTATACGTACTGGTTCTTGTGTTTGGCGCCGCTGATGTGAGCCTGGTACTGTTCCACTGAATTGAGCTCGATATTGCACATGGTACAAGGGTAGCCCTTTACTGTAGAGGCTGAAATGGAAAGCCTTAGCAAATCACTTCTGCTGTTTATCAGACATAATGTTTTATTACTTAGGCATGCAACTGAAGCAAAATAAAGGAATCTACCTCCTTTCTCACCTGGTGTGGCCGAAGGCCCGAAGGTCTCCATAAGTTTCTGCTTGGTCAAATGTTTTTTGTGTTTCTTGCCACTGTAGTGTTGCTGAGCCATCAATGGGTTGTTGAAGGAAGCCTGACAGATGTTGCAGAAGCGGTTTGGGTCGGTAATGGCGGGGCCTTGTCCTCCTACGGGTTGTATGTCTAACTTTTTCACTGGAACAACAGGCTGAGGTATGGCTGAGACAGAAACCAGGAGCAATTTAATAAACAACATACACTTTAATTTCACCATTTTAATATGAAGAGTAATTAATGAGTCCAACAAAAACAGGACACGTTCGTACCCGGTGCCTGCACCCCGAAGCTTTTTAATCTTAGATTCTTGGCGTGCACTTTGCCTTTGTAGTGAGATTGAGCCACGACTGCAGAGGAAAAGTTCATGTTGCATACAGTGCAAGCTTTGTATTGGTCACCTTCATGCTGCAGGACCTCACCACTCTGAAAGAAATGAGACAAAATGTAAAAAACAAAAACAAACAAACAAAAAAAAAGTGATAATTTTAATTTTATGTTCCCCGGTTAATCAAGTCTGTACCCCTGATTGATTGTGGGGCTTGATTTGATTTGTACAGTGTCCAGGAACGATTGTTCTCCCCTTCCCTTTCCCCACTGGCCAGCTTTTTTATTAGTTTTTTGTGCTTAGGTCTCGGGTACATGTGTCTTGGTCTGTGAGCAGCTATTAAACACAAGAACAAAGAACACACATTCTTCCTACACACGTGCTACCATCACACGGAAATTTCTAAATGTGTCTTGTGTCTAAACAGCCTCCACTCCCGTTCTCATGTCTGTGCCCGAAGATGCTGTATCGTTTAAACATGTTTTCAAGCGGACTCTGGGACAGATCCCGAGCGCAGAATGATTGTGTTCTCACTGATCAAAATGACGTTGGGGTAATGTGAAATGATCACTTTACCCTAATGTGAAAATGATCCTTAAGTTGCCCGAAGCATGGCCCAGTATGTTAGCCCTGGCTTTTGTTAGTGCTTGTTGCAAAGAAATTTTGCTTAACTAAAAAGGTACGATTACATAATGCAGAAAGATATGTAAAATGAACTCTGTAAGGAATAAAATGTCACTCGCTTACTTCAGCATCCTGTGAGGAGGGTTTGAATCTCTTGGCAAAGGGTTCGTCTTCATGGGTGGCCATATAACGCCGTACTTTACTTGCATGCTTCTTGCTCTGGAAATATAAAGCACAAACTATCTATGAATCGACTCCATGATTAGAATACATAAATCGATTCTATGAATCGACGCCATAAACCACCTCCATTCATTTATTTATTTTTTATCATAAACAAAAAATAAAAATAAAACAGTACAAACATATAAACATCAACAAAAACTGTTCCATGAGTTGAATCTATGAATCGACTCCATGAACCGACTCGCACATTTTAGTACAGAGGAATCTAGATCAAACTGATTCTCTCACACACACACACTTGGCTCGGATGCAAATATAAAAACGAGGTTACCTGGTAATGTGCGAGCTTTTGTGACTCTGAAATGAGGACAGCGCTGCACACTCGACACTGCGATTCTGAGAACAGGTCGCCGTTCTCCTGGATGAGTCGGTTCACTGGAATACAAAAGTGACTTGTTGAAACGATTCAGTCTGAATGACATTTTTCCCCCAAATGAACGCAATTTATTTATTTATTTATTTATTACACATGATTTAGTATAATATAATGTTTAAGACTTAAGATAGAACAAAACGCTTTTTATTAACACTCGCAGGACCATTACGAACCATCCCCTTACCCATCCAGCGACCTTGTGGTGTCTCTCCAAAACTAGCCGAATGCTAACTGACTCAAATTCTGCATCTAGCTCAGCAGCTAGCAGGCTAGCTAGGTTTTACAGTAGCGTTGCCCTAAACTACAGTTCCCCGTGCGCTGCATTTTATTGCATATGTAGCATATTATTTTAAATAGTGTTGTGAGAAAGAATATATATTATGTGCATAAGAAAATATTTACCCTCCGCTGCCCCACAGGGTAAATAAGGAAAATCTCCATTCGGTCCTTGGGTCGCCATGTTTAATAAAGACGGTGCGCTGAACGTTATTTTCCCACCCGCATTCCGTCTAATCGGGCATCCTGCGCTGTGATTGGTTCATTCTCACAAGCCGCGCGCCGTCCATACTCTTGCGCATGTGCATTTTTGTTCGCAACCAGCACACCATTGACACCAAAACCAGATCATAAATTTTTTGTTAAAATAAATATTTACAGTAGCTACTGATAATTGCCAATTTTTTTCTGGCTTGTTAATAACTGGCTGAAATATTATTTCTCATGCTATATGTAAAATAAATCCATCCATCCATCTGGTAACCTTTGTAATCCAACAAGGGACCATGGAGTCCAAATGTGACCATTGTTTTTATCCCCATTTTACGACCTCCGCTTCAACATTCACATGCGCATTCACACACTTCGGGCAATTTGGGAACACCAATAAGCCTAATCTGCATGTCTTTGGACTGTTGGAGTAAACCGGAGTACCAGGAGGAAACCCACCAAGAATATGCAAACTCCATGCACACAGATCCAGAGGCAGGAATTGAATCCAAATTTTAATTACAAGTTTATTTGTCACATACACAGCCATATACATTATGATATTAAGTGAAATGCTTTTACAACTGCCTGTGACATAAAAAAAAAGTGTTCAAATAAATAATCAAATTATGAAGTAAGAGATTTATACAAATATAGAAAACTTTAGCTGTAAAATTACAAGTAATAAGATAGTATTGAAATAGAAGTGTATTAGATGTTAAGTGCATATGTTATGCAGAATAAATTACAACTGAGAGCAGTTAGTCCTCATGTGTGTGAAAAATGAGCAATCTGCAATTACAAGCAGAACAATGTGCAACCCTCAACCCTTTTCAAGCTAAATTTTTTTCAACGCTCTAGTGAGGCGCAACGACTGATGGGAACTTTTTTCATGTCCATTTCCGGCAAAGCGATGACTCATTGTTCACTTGTTCCCTACACCCTACATCAGTTCCCATTGAAATGAGATGTTTTGCTCCGCTGCATTTAACGTGGCTGAATACCCAGTGCAGTATACATTGCAGAGTACTTTAGTACTACTGAGATGTCGAGTTAACAAATCAAAGTATCATTAAGATATCACAGAGTAGCAGATTCTAAAAATATCGTCAATATCGAATCGTTGGTTTAAGTATTGAAATCATATCGTATCGGAAGGGGAATCCTTATTGTTAGGGTTGCCAGATTTCCCTAAAACATGTACAACATAAAAACGCGTAAACTCCAAAACTCAGATCGTATGCATACATGTTTTTTATATTTTATATAGAAAACATCTTAAAAAAATAAATACTAAAAAATATCTTTTATATTTCTGTATTAATGGAATTTTATTTTAAAACCGCGCGTTTGCGTTTCCTCCCTCAGTGCACCAAGCGTGTCACGTGACTAGAAAATGGCTGCCGCGTTCTAGCGCACTAGATAGTATGAACAAAATAGTACGCCAGAATCCAGTCAACATGATGGATCGCGTACTGTTTAGTACAGAAGTGTGCGGGAAAAATCAATGTTTGGGCCGAGAAACTAGTAGGTACATGGTGTAGTACTACTTGCTAGCTGTTAGTTATAGTTACACAGCATAGTTTTTTATAAGACAAGAAAGAAGCTAGTTAGCTTGTAAGACAGATAGATAATATTAATTAGCAATTTCATTTTAGGTATATTTTAGACAAGTCAATGAGGCGAGGTTTAGATAGCCAGCTAGCTAGTTAGCTAGATAGCTAATGTTTAGTAGCTTTGGGAAAGATTGAGAGATTCTAGAAGCTTCTTGAGGTTTCTACACAGTGTAAGACAACGTTATGCCTCGGAGAAAGCGAACCACAGGTCACAATGAAAGGAAAAGTAAAGTTCGTCGAAGAGAAAATATTAAAGATGAGGAAGAGGAGGAGGAAGAAGAAGAAGAGGAGGGTAACACTCTGGTCATCTCCGACTCGGATAGTGATGAACAGGTGTGTGTCAAGTCTTAACCATACAGCTTTATTTTACAACCCAACACTGGTTTGTTTAATAGAGTCTCACAGGTGTGTGTGTGTGTGTGTGTGTGTGTGTGTGCGCGCGCGCGCGTGCGTGCCATTACTTTTAACTCCGCAGCATCAGGAAGGAGAGTGTTCGGTGAAAGTGACTCCCAGAGCTGCAAGGCGCCTAGAGCGAGAAAAGAAAACACACATGCAAGGTTACAGCAACACAACACAGCTCCCATCACTGAAACCATTGGGGGTAGATGTGTTTTATAAACTATTGCGTTTGTGCCATCAGACATGACTGAGGACGAAATGTTGGATCTGGCTTTGAGGCTGAGTAAACAGGAGGCGAAGAGTGCAACCCAGAGAGAACAGGTGGAAGATGACGACATGAGAAAAGCCATCGCAGAAAGTCTTCAGGTAAGCTCACCTGCGTGATTGTGATCACATAATGAGGTGTCGAGGGACGGCCCCATACACACACACTTTTTTAAAAATATGCAACTTTATTTACAGATATGCACCTGTATCAATTTATTAGTCATTCAAATTGGTCTAATGTGTATGCATATGAAAAAAGAAATCATTTGCTTCTTCTTTTTCCTCCCATGTTCGTATTGATGTATTAATCAGTGCTTAAACAAACTAGATTTTTCTCCCTAGATGACCTCATAGTAGAACAGCCCCTCCTCCAGCTCGTTGCTCACCTCTGCTGTACTATAGGGGGAGGGGTGGCTCAGCAGGAGCTCATTTACATAAACACAAAAATGGCACATTTGAAAGAGGAGTGAAACAGCTTGAGCAGCGTCTCTCACACACAGAGTATACTGTAGTGATGGGAAGTTTGAATCATTTTAGTGACTCGGTTCTTTGAATCTCGTTCATCAAAATGTTAAATTTTCAGAAAACAGACCCTCAACAAGTCTACATATACCAATTTTGGCTATAGTTCCAGTAATGAAAATATTACAATGCAGCTAATAGCATATTATGATAAACAGAATGAGCAGCTCCCCTCTTATATCTGCTAGTCTGAGTCATTTGTTCTTTTGAATCTATTCGACTGAATAGCGTCTATGGGAGTCACATGACAAAAGAATGAATGACGCGGACTAGAAGATTCGTTGAGAACTGTTCAATTCTGTTTCCTGTACATAACCTACGGAGTTTTACGATGATTTGCCCATGTGCGCCCAGTAGAAAATGAACGAATCAGTCTTCAAGACTACTCGTTCTTCTGAGCCATGTTAAAGATTCATGAACGACTCATTACTAGTATACTGTAGCGGGTTGCCTGCGTACAGCAGAACCTCGGTATACGAATGCCCTCCCTATGAAGTTTCCCCTTAAGAATTGAAATTTTGCAGCAAATTTGGCTGAGTTGCGTCCAGGAGCCGTTCAAAATTTGTTTGTTTCAGAAGAAAGCCAACCGAAGTAAGTTTATGATTTTTTTTTCAGTCAGCGAAAGCTGTTTCGAAGGAGTCAACCCACAATAACAACGTTGTCTTCAGTATACGTTCAAAAACTGTGATTTATTTTTTCACCCATTTTTAAAATTTATTAATTTATTTAAAATTATTGGCAATATTTTTGGGTGGCTGGAATGGGTTATTTACATAATTTCTTATGGTGCTGTAAAAAGAATAAGAAGGGTGTACTGACGGTCACACATGCCCTGCAGAGAAAACATGAAAAACGTTTCACTCGGTGAAGGGGCTCTTAATAAAAAATATATTAAAAAATTAGCTTTTTGTCACAGTAACACCCGAAAACAACCATAATAAATAACATTAACATTATTGTTAAAAAAAACTGCTATTTTCACTTTGTCTTACTTTTCACTAATGGATATCTGGAGTAGAGGGTTTGTAGGGTGGATGTCTGAAATGTGAAAAAGAATATAAATATCAAATAAATCAAAATATTATGTTAATGTCTGTGGTGAATTAACCCTAAGCTTGGGGGCATCTGAGCTCTGTGTTACTTGGGAAAAAAAAAAAAACTTAAGTATGGGACCTTTAAATGATCCTTTGTATTTATTTTTTTACACACCCCCTGTATTATACACAACATCCAGCCATGAATGTTCTGTCACATTAAGTTATCATTTCTGAATTTATTATACAGCATGTTAATAGAGAGAGTGTGAGAGATGCTCAGCTTTCCGTCGTTGTCTCTGCTCTTTCTATTCATGTGGTGCTACAGTAAGGCTTATCGTTATCAGTGACATAGAGTAAAAGTTTTGGCATCCTTATTAGGGTTGGATAATGCTGGATTGTTTTTTTATATTAAACATTTGAAAGATTTTTTTTTTAATCCTACTTAACATTTACGTAAGGCTTAACCTCTTAACTTCCAGGTTAGCTGTGGTCAAGCTCCAGAAACAAGCTCCAAGAGAGCCAGGTCTGCAGCAAAGCCTCACCAAGGCCGAGACACTGTGACCTCAAACGTTCGGTGTAAGCTGTCCTTTCCTGGTAAGGATGGCAAAGATGGCGGGAGCACTGACGATGAAGTCCCGTTCTCACGAATGAATACTTCGGAACGTTTTGAGGACATCAGTCCACTACCGCAAATGCCTGATCTATCTCAGAGGACCTTGTCACCTTCGCCTCCAAGTCCGGCTCACCCATCTGTGCCTTCTGCAGCTTCTCAAGTGAGTCAGTTTGCATGAAATTTACGTCTGTTTCACTTGAAAAGTGACCAAAGCTTTCAGTAGTGATTTGAATAAATAACAACTTTTATTTATTTATTTATTTATTTTTATTTAACAGGAATCCCAATCTTCGTCTCCGGCTAAACAGGAATTTTCAGAGCGCTCGTCTGAGGAGAAGCCTTCACAGAGTGAATCTCAGCTCCAGAAGTCACCCGCCTTCCTCCGTGAGTGCAGCGTGAGACTGATCCAGAACCTCCCGAGCACAAGCGGATCCTCAAGGAACATCCCGTGTACGAACGACAGCTCTCTCAGCATACCCAGTCCCGATCGCTCCCAAAATAGCCCGCTTCCACCCAAAAGCCCTGTTTTTCCTAAATCTGACTTTAAAAGATGCACAAATTTCACACAGGATAACCTTAGAGATTGCACTCCGGACAGCGGCGCATGCAAACCCAACGACACGTTTCAAGAAACTTTAAGCCATAAAAGCCAGAAAGATTCCCCGCAACGCCTTCCAGACAGCCAGGAAGCTCAGACATCGTCACACGTTTCAGTGCCCGAAGCCGACAAACAGGTTTGTACAGGTGTTGGTGTATTTTATTCAAGATTTCATACTTCACTATGGGATATAAGAACATGTGAGTCACTAGTATTATTTAAAAGTTTATGTAGTAATTAATTACTGAAAATAATTTTTTGATAAATAGGCAGAGAATGTTTAATGTGTAGGATATATACACCTGTACAGAAGCAGTCCTGACTCCCTTACTTAAACGTTAACACATCTCAGTTATATGTTTTACTTATTTAAAATACAAAAAAAGGATGAAAAAGATTCCAGCAGGACTCTTGTTATTCCTGAATTTGTGTGGCTATTCAATTTCTAGATGCATCACACTGTGCATCTTTATATTGTGCAGTTTTTATTTGTGACACCTTTTTATTTATTGTTTAAAAATGTTTTTAACAGTTCTCTAACTTTTCTTGCTTGCCTCGCAGGATGCTGTCATGCTGCAGCAGGTGAAGGATGAATCCTCTCGGGAAACCGGCGTAAGCACCGCGTCAGGTAGAGCTTTTTTTTTTTTACTGTGTGTTTGGGTGTGTGTGGTGTTTTCAATGTGGCTGCAAAACTGAGCAGTGTCCTGCAGCACGTACGCACCACGCAGAGTGACTGGTTCCTGCCGACAGGGCCTGCCAAGTTATTGGGCTTCCTGTGCGATGGCTCCATACAAACAGTTTAACACGAGAAAGTTTTGAGAAACTTACGGGAATCACCAGGGAACTCCCGATACGTTATCACGATATCTAGGTGCCAATATGATTAAATATTGAGATTCTGTATCAGGATTTTATAAATATAAAAATACCAGATTTTCTTATGATTCTAAACAAACTAGACGTTTGTTTAGAATTGACGTACTGTACGATGTACTGTTTGATTCATTTAGACTGCAACACCTGGAGGATTTTAGAGGAACAACAACATTTTACCACATTGCGCATTAGAAGCTACACGTGACTTATTACAAGTCCACGTGCACACAAATGCACATAAAACACTCACACACTCATTCACACACTAATTTTCAAATGCCAATTAACCTAACCTATATGCCTTTGGACTGTGGGAGGAAACCGGAGTACCCGGAGGAAACCCACCAAGCACAGTGAGAACATGCAAACTCCATGCACAGGAATCGAACCCGGACCCTGGAGGTGCAAGGCGACAGTGCTAACCACTAGCACTAAAGATACATGATGTTTAGTTAAAATTTAGCTTTTTCCTTCATTTAATTTGAAGTTGACCATTAAATTCTTGTATTTACAGTTAGTTCGTATTGTTTAAATGCTGCGCTTAGGTTTTAAGTGGTAAAACTGATGTAATAAGGAACAGACTATATTTAATTAATCATGTTCACTTCAGATGTGAAGCTATTGAATAAAGCTGAGGTCTAAGACTTTTCATTTAAATTCTCAAGGTCTTAAGATTACAGGTAGTCCCTCACCACTCTGTTCCGGGAGCGCGTTTGTAAGTCTGGTTTGTTCTTAAATCCGACAAAGCAAGTCTTGCGCGCCTTTGACACGAATATACAACATAAACCATACCAATCCATTAGCATACCTGAGCTTTTAAATTGCGAGGGGAATCCCGGACGCCATTTTGTCTCAGAGCTGTTTTCCACTATATCGGACTGTGAATTCTGTTTTGTTGAGGATTTTCTGAAAATTAAGATTATTCAAGATCAGGACAGCTTTACAGGACAGACATTTTCCATCATTCTGCTCGCGGACTTATTCCCTCATGAATCACCTGGTGATATTCTACAAGTTGGTTACCTCTCAATTAATATGGGATGGGAGTTTAGAGGTAAATAAAAAAAAAAAAATAATAAAAAAAAGCCAGATTTACATATACACACATGCTGTGTATATACACACGTTATGTGTATATGTAAATATAACCTGGTTATTAAATTTGCCTTTTTTTCTTTTTTTTTAGTTCCAGACGGAGCACAAAACTTGGATGTGTCTTTGCCTGCAGATGCCAAATCTTTGGACGAGTTCACCAGTCACATGGTACTTCATTTGTCTGATGATGATGACGACGATGATGATGATGAAGACAATGATAAGGTATTTATTACACATACTCTTTTGTGGGATTTTTAAATATTAGATTTTTAGATAAAACTGTAGGAAGGTAAATTGGTCTGTTGATGTGTTACAGATTATCCCTCCAAGCCCAGTCTTTCCACAGGACCGTTGTTCATGCGCAGGAAAGCCGAAGCTCTCGCCAACGCAACCCTGCTCATCCATACCTCCAGAAGAAACCACACAAGACTTGCTTCTGACCAAATCTCCTCACCGAGCCGTGTCAGAGTCTGTGCCGTCAAACATTGCTAAAAAGTCTCCTGAATGTAGACTCGCTCCGCCGGCGAAGGGGAACGAGAACGTCGTTTCGTACTACTGGGGCGTTCCTTTTTGCCCCAAGGGCCTAAGTCCGGATGATTACACCCGAGTCATCCTCACCCAGCTGGAGGTGTATGAGAAGAGCCTGAAAGAGGCTCGGAGACAGCTGCTACGCAAAGCCGACTGGGGTCTTCCAGTGAGTTTGACATTTTATATAATATACTGTATAGTGAGAATAATTGTATTTTCTTCACATTTGACCCCCAATCCTTCATCAAGGAACGTCTGTCCCTGACTCAAGACTAGTATGAAAACTAAACAAAAGCAATTTGATGTTGCCTCACATTATGCATAAAAATAATTAAGGACAAAAAAATATTTCTTTACAATGAACATTATTCGTGAAGCTAGATTTATTTGTAAATCGTTTAAGTTGTTCACACAAGGAATCAGGTATTTGTGATAATCCTATAAATTCAAAATAATGTTTTTTTTCTCCTGATTGGGTGTAAACCTGCTTATGAAAAAACACTTACTAATATAAATCACAGACTTATCATTTACTAATCATCGACATGTATAGAAAGATGTATGAGATATATACTGTAAAGTTAAAATTTTACTAAACTAACTATTTTGATGCCTCACCTAATGATTTGAAGTCCTGAACAAAAACACTTTCACTAGAACCCCTCTTGTTTTCCTAAGGATTTTTTTTCCCACAATTTTGGGCTTTCTGGGTGTCTTAACATAATTTTTCTGCATAGCTCGTACACACTTGCACGTAGGTACACGAAGCTCGATACACATTTAAGCTCATTGAGCCGAAAAACTTTCGCACCGCATGTCCTGGGCTAAACTCAACAGGAGGCCGGTTATTTTGGGTCGTTCCCAAAAACGTACCTGATGGATTTTGGTATACTCACTCCTCCTAGGGAATTTATACGATCTGCACCAAACCGGGCCGATGTGATCTAAAGACATTGAGGGATTTTTGATACCTCAAACGGGTCAGCCATGATAATGGTTTAAACTTGCACCGAAAGATGATTAATCACTTTCTGTGTGGCGTTATATTGAGTGACATTATATTCAGTGACACGTTCAGTGCATTTATTCCAGCCTATTATACACACATACACATCACAAATGTTAACACTCACACACACACTCGTACAGCACACACATGCACACACATATACACGCACATTTCTAATGATAACACTAATACATCAGCCCTCTATAGTGTCTAAAAATGTGCAAGTTGTGCGGTGCACCCGGGCGGCGATGGCTTTTTATAGGTCTCAAAATGCTCAAATAACACACAGGTTGTGCGGTGCCCCCGGGATGGCAGTGGCGCAGGGTGCTTGGGCCCGTCATCGTTGCTTTCAACTATATATTTTTTGGGATATTTGTATTAATTAGGAAAAAAGCAATCCAGCACACACCCATACAATAAATTAAACTAATTGTTCAGTTCTGACAGAGTAAACAATGGTGTATAAACTGTGCAGAACCTTCAGCCATAAAACAAACTCCTTATGCTCGTTTTACTACTAGATTTACCCTAGATTTTAACTAGATGTTTTAGGAGCGCACTTTGCACTTTACTGCTGACCAGTGTACGCTCGAAAGTACGCAGTGTTTTTGAAACGTTTGTAAATGATAGATTGTTTTGTACACACGCTACTAAAAGATTGACAAATGTTTGACAAATATTCGGTACACACACTGCTCATTCCCTGAGTACAAACAGTTCACAATGCAAATAAGGAATCGTACGTACGTCCCAGAATGTGATTCTAAGCTAGTGTGAGATTAACACTGTAGAACATCTAATGGCCTTCGTCAGAAAAGTTCATCATAGTTCATTCAGAGTTAATTTGTAAGTTGTTGTGGCAGTTTGTAGGTCTTTTGAGACTTCGTAGGCAATTTCTGCCTTTTTGTTATGGATTTTAAAGTACAATAATATGTAGGATTCTTTATTTAGCGTGTCATGAACAGCTTCGAGCTGTCACTATCTTTTTATTATATAAAAAGTGTCATTTGAATCAGTCAGTTTTAAATGCAAATATTATGGCTGGCACAAAAACCCAAATCAAACATTAGGTGTTTATCCTTTGTTTCAGATGATCCCATGCCCGGTGGAGAGACCCCATGGCAGGAGACTGAAGCGCCACCGAGCCCCTCAGCTTTTGGAGGAGGAAGAGGACGAGGAAGACGAGGCGCAAGACAAGGAAGAGAAAAAGAAAAAAGAGAAATGGAAGGAGAGGGAGGAGCCTCAGCACTGTTCGGAAGAAGAAGCGGAGAACGCACAGCAGGAAACGTACGTCGTCGTGTCCTCTCCCGAGACACAGGACGAGCTCGGGGTGTGTGATGTTTGCGTTTATTATTTTAAGATGTACACCTGACCTTGTAACGCAGAACTTATATAATTTATTTCATTTATTTTATTTATAAATAGTACACTTATTTATATGGCCAGTCATTACAGTAAACATCTCAGGACTATATATTGTATATTACAGCAGTTTTATTATTAAGACTTGGCTTGATTTATTTTATATCTATTTTTTTCTAATTCTTTTGATTTTTTTTTCTTGTTATTTTCCCTACCACAAGGTGGCACTCAAATTATTATAGAACAATTATATTCTTTCTGTTCAACTAGGTCAGGGAATATGAATATTTTTGTACTATATATTATTCATTTTGGTTAGTGAAAACCTCAAGCACTAAAAAAAATGTTTCCACCACAGAAATCACCTTTATTGTTTAGACAACAGGAGGCTACAACGTCAGCTAAACCTTCCAGGTAACTAATGTCTTTTGCTAATTAACTGTATTCTGCATTCTCAGTTGATATAGAGCATTTTAGCAAACACCTGTCTAATCAGCCTGGATGTTTACCACAATGGTTTGTCTTGGTAGTTGTAGAAAGCAGCTTTCTCAGGACCTTTCTCAAGAAACTCAGATACAGTCTCAACCTGAAGAGCAAGAAGACGTCCAGAATGAACGTTTTGATGTGGAGAGCTCTGTGTGTCCAGGTAAGGAAATGTCCCGGGGATGTAGATATCCAGGCATGTTTTGGTTTGATTTTTTAATTCAGGGTATAAAATAACTAGTGTAGGTGTCTATGGGTTTTGATGGAATCACAATGAGATTGTTGATTCAATTAGATTTTTAGGAGTATTTTCAGTTCAGTAGCAGCTAATGGTTATTGTCTGATTTGTCTCAAGCAGTTATGCTTCTTATAGGAATTTCTAGTATTTAAAGCTAGTGAAAGTGTTTATTAAACACCGAAATGCTGTGCTGCTTGTGTAGTTGATTGTTTTGCTACTTCACAATCTTTCGCTCCAGACTCCAGTCCAAACTCAAAAGAAGAAGAAGCGATAATCTCACAGAACAAGAGCCGATTTTTCAAGGATTTTGCGGAAAACCCGAGCAAGATATTTTCAAGGAATTTTGCAATTTAAAATCATTTATTTAACGTTAAATTTTGCCTAAATCATTTGAAAAGTGAATCGAAAACTGACCAACAAAATTAAATCAAAAGATTGGCCTTTTTTGGGGTCTTGACTTGCTCAAAAAATCATGAAAATCGGCAGACAGGTTGGAATCTGCTGTCATTAGGATACCTGAGAGTCTTATAAGAGTCTCACACGAGATATTTCTGCATAGCTCATACACACTTGCACACACTCACATCTGACATCACAAATTAATCAGCCGTGATGACAAAAAGTGGTTAATAACTTTCTGTGACATTGTATTATATGACAGCATAGTGCGATTTATTTATTTATTTATTTATTGCCCCTGCCATCTGGGGCTTTTGGAGATCTTAACATAAAATTCACCCTTCTCTAAATTATGTCGTAGTGGTATTGGTATGTCCCCTTTAAATGCATGATACACCCAGAAACAAAAGATGTGAACCAAAGGCTTGGCCGGATAACATGTTTTTTTTTTTTTTTTTTTTTTAACACCACCACAAAAACAGTGAGCTTGAACACATCACATGACACTGTTTTCCTGTGTCTGTGTGCATGCGAGGCAGATAAGAAGCTTGATCTGTTCAGACTAATCAGATACAGGCCACATTGCTTAATACTTAATGCGAACAGTCTAAAAGAAAAAAAAATCGCTCTGATTCGGTCAGTAAATCGGACGAGGCCCACTTTTGCCTTTAGTGAAACTAAAGTAACTTAGCAGTCAGCTGTGAGCGATATTTAACAGGAGTTTCTTGAACAGAATGTTTCATCAACATTGGACTACTGATCAGAAGATAACATGTTCAAACCCCAGCACCACCATCCTTTTACTCTTGGGCCTTTGGGCAAGGCGCTCAACCCTCAACCGCTCAGATGCATAAGGAGATGAAGGCAGGTCGCTGTGGATAAGGGCGTCTGACAAATGCCTTAAATGTAAATCAAGATAACATGAAAGACGCACAACAGATTAGGCAAGCTTACAAACTATAAAAATGATGTTTTGAATAATATTATTGTTTTTAACTATCTCTGTTGGACTTTTTTTGTCTTTTCTTCATTGACTTTACATTGAACATTCTTGAAAATAAAATTAAAACATATTATTGGTCCATTGTGCTCACTAGGTGTTTCTACTCTTACCTTAAAAAGGCAGCTCAACCGATCGGTAGACATGTTTTATCATTCATAATGAAATTAGGCAATTTTGTAAAAGAAAATCAAAGAAATTGTTTCATGTGATCAAATTACTATAAATTAGTGTAAAAAATATTTACACAACAATGTGACCTGATCTGGATGAATTTGAACCCTTCCTGTCTTAAAATACAGAAACCCAGATGACTGAAGACAACACACCCGAGCTGATGGTGACTAGTCCTGCACAGGTACGCCCCTGAGTGCACCTCACCTTCAGATAACTCCTCCAGACTCCCCACTCTACTATGTCACCTGTTATAATGAAGTGCTATTAGCCTTATTTACACACACAGGATTTTTTTAATGCACCTTTCTGAAGTCGCAAACTATTCTCCTCCTCTCTCTCTCACTCTCTCTCCCCCCGGTCCTCCTCTTTCAGCAGGCAGAGACTGATGTCATGGAGGTGGATGAAGCGACGGATCCGGCAGCTGAAGCTGACGAGAGAATGGACCAGGAGCGTCCGGGTGAGGAGCAGTCATGGAGGGAATCCGTTCCCTCTCAGGTAGAGTGTCCCATGTGCACCCGCTTCTTCCCTCTCAGCAAGATCGAGGTGCATGCGGCCTACTGTAACGGCGCTGTAGGGAGCCAGGACGTCGTCATCGAGCAGAACGAGCAGGACAGCCTTTCAGAAGGTCACCTGGTCTTCTTTTAGTTTTTACAACATAATACAAAGAAAAAAAATTTTTTTTAATTACCCTGGTCTCCTGGTTTTAGCGAGCGCACGAAGGAGACGAGGGAGAAGAGCACAGATGGAAGATGATGTAAGGTTTGAGAAGTAAGTACTGTAAGTATCATGCACATCATCTCATCATCTGCTAAGCCTTTATATATGTGTCATTTGGAATTTTAAGAATGGAGAGCTTTTAAATATTTTAACCCTAATGCTGTAAACCTTCTTGGAGGTCAGGTATTAAGTTTATTTTGGGGTTTGTTTGTTTTTTTTTTGTTTTGTTTTTTTCTACAAGGTTTTCATTTTATCAATAATAAGGTTTTCTAAGGAGAATTTATAAGGTTTAAATTAATACATCAAAATAGTAGACCAGGTTGTCCTCGACTTATGAACATTTGAGTGACTGATTCTACAAACATTCGTAGATACTAACAAAAAATGGCGGAAGTAGCTCTCGTATATTGTACAAAAAATAGACACTGCAGTGCACCAGATACCAATATTTACAATTTTATATAAAATATTTTCAGTGTGTAAATGAATGTATAAAATGTCCAAAATGCAGTATATTGTATGCATGTGAGTCACAGTCCAATATAGCGGAAAAGACAGAGTCCAGGATTCCCCTTGCAGTTTAAAGGAGCAGCGACAACACTGTTACATTTCACTGTGAGATTTATTTCTTTATGCGCGGTTACAGTTTTTGGCCACATGATGGCAGTGTGGGGAAAGGGGACAGATTTAGTCAAGTGGATTGGTATGATTTATATTTATACGGTATATACTCGTGTCAAAGGCATATAAGACTCACTTTGTCGGACTTAAGAAGAAATCGGACTTACAAACGTGCTCCTGGAACGGAACTCGTTCGTACGTCAAGGAATACCTGAATACTGCAACAAAACAACCTAAGGCTGTGGTGCAAAACCAGTATTAAAACAGTATACATTCTTGTTCAAACTAAAAAATTTCTCTGAATTTCTAGGCATGTAGAACTTTTATTTAGGATTTAGTCCCTCTCCTTTTCACTCATTCTCTATAACGCTTACAAGTGATGTTAATCCTAGCTGTTACTCAGAGACAAAAGCTAGACTAATGGAAGTGTATCTGACTAACCACTGAGCACTGAAAAATATGTATTTAACTTACCTTATGCTGAGGAAAAGAAAGTAATAATAAGACTGGTGTGTATCCATACACACATGGTACCTGTCCAGTTTATTTTTTTTTTTTTGACCATTTTTTATGGCCGCAAATAATTTTGAAGTTGACTGTAAACTCCACGCCTAATTACAAAATAAAATATCTTATATTTAAATAACTTTTTTTTTTTTTTACATGTCCGAATTAATCAGGTGTTAACAATTTTTCGTCAGGTCAGAGCAGCGGGAGAAATGCTTCTTGTGTAGTAAATTTTTCACAAATAAGGAGTACAGCCATCATGTGGACCAGTGCCTTCAACAGAAAACACTCGGACCAAAGCAGGTAAAACTTGAGAAAGTACTTTGTTACAGTACTTAAATGCAAAGTTCATGAGTCTGTACTTTAATTAAACTGTACTTTTTACTTTTACTCCACTCAGAAGTAGGGCAAATATTTGCACTTGTACTAACTACAGGGGTGTTGACGTATTAGAAGCAAGAAATTTCGCCACCTGCTGACTATTATGCATAGTTTCGTGACTCATCTTTCCTTCGAGACACGCCTAATAATATATCAGGAATTTGAAACCAGCAGACAACGAGGAAAATGGCACGTTCACTATAAAAAAAGGAAACTGTGAGATGATACAAGCCCTGTACTTTTGATACTTAAGTACATTTGAAGGCGAATACTTAAATAGAGGACTTCTACTTTTATTCAAGTATAGGATTTGTGTACTTTGCCCCCCTCTGTCTGCAAATCATCTTAATGTATCTCATTGCAGTTATTTTAATTTGAAACCATGTGCGCATTTGAATATAAAAAAAAAACAAGTAATTTTATAAACAGTGATTAAAATATGTATTTAGTTAAAACAGTTTGTGTACCATGTCAAACCCCTACAAAAAATCCATTAAGAAAAGACTTTTTTGTTTTTAATATGAATTTTTTTCTTTACCGTTTCTCTAAGGTAGACTGAGTCGCTATAATATTAAGATTTAAGTTTCAGTTATTTGTCACAATGTACCTTACAGCGCAGAAAAAAAAATATTTTTTATTATTTTTCCACAAATCATTTTTAGAAAGTTGGAGTCAGAGCACAGGGCCAGCCAGGATACATCGCCCCCTTGAACAGAAAGCGTTTAACGTCCTTAATCAAGGGCTGAAAAGGAAGAGACGCAAGCCAACAGTATTACATCCTGTGATTAAAGAAGCGATGCAAAGTGGCACCGAAGACTTTCATACAAGAAAGCAGTTAAAAATTTTTTCAAGTCACGCACGTTTTAAAACCAAAATTATTCACCACATACGCAGTTCTGATTACAGCTATTTCTGGAGTATTAACCATTCCATTGTGGTCTCCCAGCTTAGACTAGCTCCTTTAAGATACCTCCACCAAAAAAAAAAAACACTCAAATAAAATTTGCATCCTGATTTTTTTTTTTTTTTACTTTTTTTTTTTTTTTAAAGGGCAATGGCTTGCTGTCTGCCTTGAATCGGACAGAAACGGTGCACCTAGGTACGTACACTCCGCCTGGTCTCTGGGGGAAAATTATGATTGCATTCAACTATTTGTGCAATTACTTTGACGTTAAACATATAAAGCTCGGGTTTTAAATGCATCTAAAAACAATATCCTCAATAAACCCGTTTCAGATGACAGTGGAGCTGGACCATCAAATACTACAATCAGAAACAACCGGTAGGTCCCAAACAGTTCATGTGTGTACAACTGCGGCTTGCCGAGTCTTTAATGTTAAAGCTGTGTGTATCTGTGTGTGTGTGTGTGTGTGTGTGTGTTCCTCAGCAGCCTTGCAGACGCACCGGTGATGTCTAGTGACAGCACAGACTCTCAAGCTTCAGCTTATTATGTCAGCTCATCTCCTATCAAATCCTTCACTCCCATATCTGAAATCAAGGACTGCCTCATAGACTTCCGGCGGCAGTACTCCGACCGGCCCAGCCAGAGACTCGGGAGGAAGAGGAAGTTTAAGAGATAGCAGGAAAATATGCTCCAAAGCATGGCTTATTGCTTTTTCTTTTACACACTGAGGATAATTTGTGTGGTTTTTATATCATTTCTATGTTGTACTGTAATTAATAAGATTAAATGATTTAGTAATGTTATTTAAGGTGCCTTGGTATTTTGTATTGTGTAGATACTGTACGATGTAATGTTGAAATATAAGACAAAAAAAAACGTTCGTGATACACTTTTATAACTTATCATATAAAAATGGTTATAAAATACTGATGCTTGATTAAACTTTCATTTTCTGTTTTGTACTCTTACTCTTTCTATTGAATCGTGAGCTACGAGCAGCGTTCACGTCAAAACGGGACTTTTGATTTTGCAGAATAACAACACAGTTATAAGAGTAAAAACCACCTTTATTTCTCTAAATAATCCACCTTCACCAGCGTTTCACGTATGCTTAGATGCCATCAAGGTAGAAAGTTTCTTCATTACGCAGACGAAAGCAACAATCTCACACGGCCTGTGGAGAATATTGTAGTTCAGACTTAAGGCTGTGAAGGCATTGGATATGGTCTGATGGTTATGATCCTGTATTAGAAGGGAGAATGTCTAACTGAGACATAACAGGAAGTGTGATATCATGAACATGAGAGCAGCTTTTACTAATTGTGTGTGAGAGAGCGGGAGAGCAGCAAAAAGACACTCGGAATCCTAGAAAACTGAATGGGATTGAGCAACCTACGGTTACCCTCAATTATTCAACCTTCACGGAAAGTGAGTTTTTCTTGGCCAAAATTATTAACCTGCAGCTGTTTGTAATCAATGAATGAAATTTAAATAGGTCAACACAACATACATTGTTTCTCTAAATTCAACACAAGTGGCTCCTTTTAATTACTACTGCAGTCTCGTGATTATTCAACCAGTGGTTAAGTCATTAGGATACGGTTTGGAAGGTCCCAGGTTCAAATCCCACGACAACCAAGTTGTTCCTGTTGGGCCCTTGAGCACATCCCTTAACCCTAAAAGAAAAATGTAAGATGCTCTGGATAAGGGTGTCTGCCAAATGTCTACATGTAAATGAATAGAATCGGCTTAGCGATTAGCACTGTTGCCTTGCACCACCAGGGTCTGGGTTCGATGTCTCAGGTTTCTTCCATCATCCAAAGACATGCAGATTAGGCTAATATGTGTGTGTGTGCCCTGCAATGAATTGGCAACCTGTCCAGTGTGTACCCTGTCTTGTACCCTTAGTCTCCTGGGATAGGCTCCAGGTTCCCTGTGACCCTGAGTACAAAATAATGAGATATGAATATAGGTACTTAATGTTCGTAAAAAACTGAACATTGGAAATTGAAGGAACAGTGAAGGTTCTAGAGTCACCATCACAGTCACCTGGCATGAATCCCATAGAAAGTCTTTGGTGGTATTTAAAAAAAAAAAAAAAAAGCAGTTGCAGCACACAAACCCAAGAATTTTACTGAACTAGAGGCCTTTGTCCATGAGGAATGAGCTAAGACCCCTCTGGCTGTACATCACGTTTGCAGCAGGTCATATTAGCAGCTAACAGACGCTCTATTAAGTACTGAAGATGTTTCTCATCAAGGGGTTCGAACATCTTTATACGGTAGTGGTCATTGAAATTAGCTTTTGGTGTTGACTTTGGAGAAACCACTTGTTATATCAGTTGTGTTGAGTTATTTAAATTGTTATTTGAATTATAAAAATCTAACTGCTGAAAGTTGCAAATAAACATCATTTTAAATGCTGGTTTAATCATTTCGAGTTTACCTATAACTAGACACCGCTGCTTATGTATTACGGGTCACAAGAGGCTCGAGCCCATCCCAGCTCAATGCAGGGTACTGTACACTGGTTATGTTCACATACTCACATTCCACATACCAATACTTAATACAGTTTATTTATATTCAATTCAATTCAATTTTATTTGTATAGCGCTTTTAACAATTGTCATTGTCGCAAAGCAGCTTTAGACAATCAAAAGAATTATTTACGTTTGTATGGAATGTGAATGTGTATGAATCAAAATGGTCATATAGTCCCTGATGAGCGAGCCGAGGGCGACAGTGGGCAGACGTCTTTCCCTGGGTCCTTATACAGTTCTTACTTTTTATATACTGCATTCTTACATTTTTTATATACTGTACTTATTTCTACTCCATTTTATTTTATTGCAACAAAAGTTTTAGATTTTATTCTTTCCTATTAGCACTTTTCCTCCTTACTTCTGTTTTGCTTTTCAAGGTCAAAAACAGTCATGTAAGCATTTTACTGCATGTCATATTGTGTATGGTTGTGTGTGTGTGACAAAGAAAAAAAATTTTCACCCCTGAATGGGGTGTCAATCGATCGCAGGGCATACACACACACACACACACACACACACACACACTCAATCGTACACTACAGGCAATTTGGAAATGTCTTCTAGTGCATGTCTTTGGATTGTAGGAGAACATGGAGGAAACCCACCAAGAGAACAGAGAGAATACATGAACTCCACACACACACACACACACACACACACACACAATTAGCATTAGGCTATAGGTGGGATTTGAGCCCCAGCTTTAAGTTGTAGGTGACCGTGCTGACCACTAAGCCCCACATAAGAGTTTATGTATTATTTCTGTGAATACCAGGCTGCTGCTGGACACCTCTTGGCCTGTTCAGACATCATGACAACAAGCTGCTTTCTTCCAACAGTCTGTTTTACGTTTTAGCGACACCCAGCGTCCAAAACGAGGAACTTCATTCGAAATTCTTCCAAAAATGGCGGCGGCCAAACAATGATCCTGAAAAACTTTCAGCAGTGGCGTTACACTGTCTAGAAATCATAAACTCTTTACTTAACATACAGCACTTCAATTATTATATATTATTCCATGTGATTATGAGTAATTATGGTCATTAAACAGCTTGAATATAGTTCTAAGGTATCTAGTGTTTCTTATTAGCTTATAATATTACATTAAACCTTAATTAATAAGCTTATTGAAGCTATTGTTAGACATTTGCACTGGACTCTTGCTTACATTAATCTCGTGCTGACGTTAAGCCGGTTAATTGTAGAAAGAAGGCCATACATAAAATTGGATAATAAAATGAGAATATTTAGAGCTCTAAAGGGTCTTTAAAAGCATTTAAAAAACTATCTGGGTAATATAACTTTTGATTGAGAAATATGCCTTTAAAATTATAAAATTGTTAATAAAAAAATAAAGAAAATTGTCTGTTTAGGTGACTGTTAAAACTTGCCAAAGAAGAAAACTGATATTATAAACAAGCAAACATTTAAATACATTTTATTTGACTCTGCAGAGAGAGAGAGAGAGAGAGAGAGGCAAGCTTCTGAGGAAACTTTATATTGCTAAGATTTCTTTCTTTCTTACTTTCTTTCTTTTTTTGAGACACTGCAAACTTCCTTTTCCTTTTTGCAAACTTAACTGGCTACAGTAAATAAATAAATAAATAAATAAAAAGATTCTAATCAATATATTTTCAAATTATAGCTATGATAAATTCATGTATTATCCATCTTCCTCAAAGCAGGATGGAACTAAAAAAAATTGCATTACATGAATTTTGGAAGACTTTAAATAAATATTTTGCATCGAATAATATAAAGAAACCTGTCGCAGGATACTTTACAAGAGTCCTTTCTATTAACATTAGTGGTAACACATTAGTTTTTGTAGCTTGAAACCAGAAACAATTGTGCATATTCTGACTTAATGATTTACATCTTTTGATCATGCTATAGGGACATGCATATGCTTAATGCCTTTTGCACACCAAAGTTGGATCAATAAATAATAATAAATTTTTTTAAGTTAATAATTAAAAATAAAAAGGTTCAATTTGTATTTCACTTATATGATTCTTGAACTGTGAGAGATTTAAATACTTATAGTACGTTTATTATATATAAAACTTCTGTACTTGGATTCATTAGTCACGTGTTCTGTTGATGATGTATGTGTTTATGAATGTGGTCTGTTCGCTTGATTTTTTTTAAAAATAGTCTATTTCTAATTTAGAAAATAACATACATGATATGTTTTATTTTAAATATATTTTCATTTGAGAAATTAAAAACTACTTCCAATTTTTTTTCTAATGATTTATGTTCTCCCTCTCATATAAGCACTTTATGCCATATTGGATGTTATAATCATGCCCTTGTGGTTGCTCTCTACGTGCTGATCTTTGCCAAAAATAAAACGCATATACGTCGTCCTTATAGCGTGGCAGCGTCACGTGACCAGAAGGCTTCACCACATTTTACGACAGTTGCCGAATTAAAGTTCGTCTTCCTCAAAGCAGGGTGGAACTGAAAAAAAAACAAAAAAAAAAAACAAAATATATATATATATATATTTAAATATCAGTCTAACGTCTCGACTTATGACTCAAAATAATCATAAAAAATACATAAATAAATATATAAAACTTTTTTTTTTGGAAACATTAACAGCCTGAGATAGGATTATTTTAATATTGATATTGAAATGTAAAGCTCTATGACCAAATGATACCTTTTTTTTTTTAAACAGGAGAGTTGTTTAAAAGGTCACTGATAAATAATATTCTTTATTATAATTATTATAATAATATAGCCGTTGAAAATCGAGTTTGTTTGGCCACACCTATAGATCCTGCCCTATTTTGACACTTAAAAAGAAAGAACAAAGCACGAGCTGTTTCTTATGTTTCAGTATCTACATATTTCTTGCTTTGAACTGTTGCCACGGGCACGTGCTAACAATAAGGATACGACGGGTTTTTTTTTTTTTTTTTAAGGAAAAAAGATATATAAAATGAAGCCGTGTATTTGGTATATATTGTAATATACTTTAGTGGATGTAGTACCCGGCTGTGTAACCCGATAGGGGGCAGAGAGAGAGAGAGAGGGAGGAGGAGGAGGAGGAGGGGGGCGGGGGGGTGAGGGAATGTTGGACTGCAATGGAGCAGAATGCCATACAGGTAATGGAAACTCCAACTTTATATTACATTAAATCCACCTCTTGTATCGTTTTCTATCCTGAAATAATGAGTCGATCCGGTTAGGAATAATTCTAAGCTTTATTCTGAGGGCTCGGTGATTATTATGGCGTCTAATATCTCCTTGTTTTTATGAATTCGCCTTAAACGCTGATTTGATCCTCGTCCTATCAAAAGCCTGCACGGGTTTCTGTTGATCTGGACGAGAAAGTTTTTTTTGGAGGGGGGTAATTGCTCTTTTTTTTTTTTTTTTTTTAAAGGGAAAAAATATAAAGAAGAAAAAGTTACGCGTAATTCTTAGTTTTTTGTCGCCTTTCGACATTTATTATAATCTGGTGGCAGTGGATTCCACATAATCACTGGGATTATTTTGTTGGTTAATGATTAATTTCTTTGTGTGCTGTAGAAGCTACCTAGCTCTCTCTCTCTCTCTCTCTCTCTCTCTCTCTCTCTTTCTCTCCACCACTTTTTGCCCCTACCCCCACCACTACTGCACTTTTCTTTCTACATTTTACCCCAACCGCAATATTAAATTACTATCATTACATTTGCGCCTTTTATTAATGGTTATTCGGATCCTTTCTGTTCGCTCGGATTCATATCGAGCTGCTCGGGGGACAAACGGCTCGGATACAATGTTGCATTTTGTTTGATTTTTGTTTAAAAATTGAAATCGCTACATTGTTTCCGAGCCGCTCGCTCTCGTGAAGAAAACCGAATTAAACAGGAACTCGAGGTCGGTTTGTTTTATACGACGTGCTGATCAAGAGATATGATATAATAATACTGTATATTAAAAATATATCATATCATCAGGCTTGACAGAAAGTGTTGAATTATTTCTTCGCTGTAGTTAACCCTGATATCGTGTCGTGATCCATTTTAGTATTATTATTATTATTATTTTCATTATTTTATAAAAATAAAAAATAAAAAACCGAATATGTGCTAATATTAGTAGCACACAATATTGCTTTCCAAATGTCCAAAATGGCTTCCATTTAAGAAGCACATTTCACAGTTCTGTGATACTTTATAGGAAGTACTTTTATAGCAAAACGACTTAAACATTTCTGTATAACTCTTATAAAGGAAGTGACTTGTTGTTCAATTATTCACACACAAACAGCCTGAGGCGTTTATCCTGGGTGGTGTTTTTTCTCTCCCTCTCTCCTTTTCTCTCCCTCACATTATAACTACTTGCTGTAATATTTTTACTTAAGTCCTAGCCAGCCATGTTGCATAATAAGTAAAAAAAAAAAGTCTTACAAAAAAAAAAAACCACCAAGGTCAACTACTCCTACAGCCTTCTGAGAGTCTTCACCACCATGTTGGATTTTTTAATTTATCATTATTACTATTTTTATTATTATCTTTGCTGCCCCAAACCTCAGTGATCTGGGTGTTTTTAGAGCGAAATCGCTGTAACGGGGACATGAGCGACATTAAACATGTATCAAAATATACGTTTTATTTTTGGGCTCGTAACCCAGGCTTTAGTCGTGGCCTGACAGTGTTTTTCATGGTTTGGAAGCTGTACATGTGGCCTCTAAAGCTTTGCTCCCATAGGAGAAACCCTGCAGGGGGGTAATGGAGGCCCCGATGGAGGCGGGCGCTGGGGGTAGGGGGGTAGCGGGGTAGGAAAGACTGCCAGTTGCTTACTTCCTTTCTCCCTACTGCCTTGTTTAAAAGAAAAAAAAATGTTTGGGGGGGGGGGGGGTATTGGGGCTCGGTGGGAAATATTATTTTGCAACGCAACATGTCGGTGATTTTTACATCACACGAGCAGTTAAAAGCCCCGACATGGCTCTCTGATATGGCCTTGAAAAGCCATTTTTGATTAATGAGAAGAAATAATCGCCTTCGAGCGCAAGCATATAGGCATGGAATACTCGCTTGTTGCCCTGAAAATGGAGATGTTTCTTCTTGAACCGTTTAAGTGTTTACTCCACTTCCATCACTTACTGTATCAGCGCTGGTCCTAAGTCGCCTGTCTGTTTTTCAGCAATGGAAATGTTAAGTTACTAGTCAGAATCCGGACGTTTTGGGCTTGCAGATGGTGGAAAGCAGTGATTAAATGATTTTCCCATCGTTTTTGAACATGGTGGTTTTTTAAGAGAAACATGATGTCGAGCCGCTTAATCACATGAGGTGAAGGAACGTGTTGAGTTTATAAAGTTGACCTTTAAATCCCATGATAAGATTCTTTTCTGTCTTATTTGGCCATTTGGATTGGAAATGAGCAGAGTTTTATAATTCTTTATTCCAAAGTGCAGAGAGTTTCTCACACAGCAAAGTGTTTGACAAAGTTCCATCACATAATTTAAGTTGTAAAATACAAAAAAAAAGAAATCTATAGTTGTCGATATGGTAAAGTTTATTTTTGAATGAGGTGTCTAGTGAACATGTACGGAAGGAGTCTCCAGTGTTAGGATTTTTATAACAGTTAGTATAAAATTTTCATGACTTTCAGGAGTTTAAACTTCCCGGTTGGTAACATGACAAGATGAGCTTTTACTGTATTTTTTTAAAGTAGAGGGGATGGTGCCGGAGCGTCTGTTCGTAACTGCTGTAAACAGGAATGAACTTTTTAATTGTGTGGAAATTCCACAACATGACATGCAAGCATAAATTGTAAAAAAAAAAAAAAAAAAAACATGGTTCAGAAGTAATTCCATATAAAATCGTAATCAGAAGCAGATTGTTCTGGTTTAAGAGGATTAAGCAATTCCAAGTGCGCTGTTTTTGGGATGGTGACGCCGGCTCCTGACTGCTCTGTCGATTTATTTATTTATTTATTTATTTATTTTCACAACACACCCTGTTTGGTTTCTACTCCTTCCATGTGAGTTATCAGACCCCCTTTTTTTTTTCTCCTTTACTTTACTGCAGACTTTCATTCCTCTGTCCCAAGGAAGCAGAAATTTAATTGATTGGTTTTGTGTTTCGTTCCTTTCCTGTGTCAGTGGTTAGGCCCCCCGTGCTGCCTGCGAGGCTCCTTCGCCTTCTACAAGTCGGTGAGCTGCAAGCCCGAGTCCGGCGGCCCCGTTAAGGTCTGGAGACTTGGAGAGTTCTACTATGTGCGCTGTGGCCCTCAGGAGCCCGTGTGTATCGCTGAGATCACCCTGCTATGGGAGGATCAGAGACAGCGTCACCCTCTGGCCAGCTGCAGACTCTATTACCTACCAGAGGACACGCCCAAGGGCAGAACTAAGGAACACGGAGAGGTGAATAAGCAGGTTTTTAAAGTTCAGACGCCGGAATACTTTCACTACAGTTCAATCCTTTCCTCTGTAAACATTTCAAAATTCTATACCTCACAGTATTTTTGGGTCTGTCTGGAAACAGGATATGCTGATGTCTGTGTTTGAGTCATTTTGAAAACAATATTATCAATCAAGCTGCTGAGACTCTTTCATAGAAGTGCCAGCAAACCACCAACCTCCAACCACCCCCTCGCCCCTGGTGCGTTTAATTTGATATCACACAACAGTCCTGGAAATGACTCGGTTAATATCCAGTGGTTATGGTAATTATTTTAATGATCATATTTTGCAGTAATCAATGAACTAATTGATTGATTAGGAAAACACCGTCATAAAAAAAAATACAAGTTGCTTTAACTTAATTTTAACTCACAACCAGGAAATGCTGTTCAGGTCTTACTGGTATTAAAAGCTTTTACAGCTTGAGTAAATGAATACAGTGGCATGTGATTGCCTTGTCGTACTTAACATTCGATCTTTGCACAGTCCGTGGTTGTGAATACCGGTTTTTATAATTAATTCAACATGCATGTGTTTTGGAAAAAAAATAAAATAAAAAGTTAGCTAATATAGATAGATATAGATATATAGATATATTTGAAGACCCAGTGGTAAAAGATTTTCAGTCCATCACCATGGAAGAATGTAAAAGTGACAAAGTTAATTGATTTATCTTTTAGATACAATTGATTTGTATAAAGCAGAACTGGAGAATAGTGTCATCCATACTGGGTTTGTTTAAATCCAGTGTGATGTTTTTCCTCCCATTCCTCCCAGTATCGTATCCATTATTGCGATACGTAGGTACTGGTTCTTTAAGTGTCACAATGTCATGAACATCCTGATTTCATATGATATGTTTTTGGATTTTCTTGCAAATTTTAATCCATAAACTTCACATAAAATGTCGAGTCGTACCTCTGAAGCTTTATAGCTATGAGAGTTTTATTTAAATTAAAATCTAAACTGCTAGGAATCTCTGCGTAAGCTCGTGTCCAGCAATCATTGCAGGCTGATGCCAAAAAGTTGAGTCTTATTAGCACGATATTGAACTTGTCCACCACTTACATTCTGAACGCCAAAGTTCCTCCATACATTCAATTTAAACTGGAGGCGAGCGGCCCGTGTCTCTGGTGTGTCATCTGCAATAAGTGTTATTTCCAAACATGTTTAACGAATAATCGGCTCCTAATGCACGAGTGTGATGCTGTGCCGTGTGCTAATGTTTGAAAAGTTGAGTGTGCCACCTGTAGGATCATAGAGGAACTGCAAGTTTCACAACCTCTAATGCATGCAAAAGATAAGTTATAGGATAAAAAAAAAAATCCATTTAAAATCAAAATCACCCCCCCCCCGCCCCCCAAACTCTAGTCTTAAAAATCTTATGTCTGTTCGATTGATTGATTCTAGAGACACAGTAAGTGATGTACTAACCTTAGAGTGGATGAAGGACTCATTTAGTGTCACATGTCACAAGCCAGACTTTATTAACTCCATTATTTTCATTCTGTTTTTATAAAACGACTACACTCTCTGTATGAATCTCGACTTCCTCGTAATATTTCACTGGAAAATTACACTTGCCAGATCCGCAGCAGCTTGATGTGTGCGTGAGTCACGGCTTCAGGAATCAGAACTCGGATTTCTTGCCCTTGTTTGACTTGAACCTTAAAAACCAAACCTCCATTTTTCAATGCAACAACAGGCGTGACGTTCTTCAAGGATTAGTACGAAAGCTGACTGGATCATGATTAGGTTTTTTTTTTTGTTGTTGTTCATGGGATGGGAAAAGCAAATCTTAAACCCACACTGATTTTGCATCATGGTATGGGTTAAACTGTGCAAACGCTAGAATTGTGTGTGTGTGTGTGTTTGTGCGCACGTCAGGATGAAGTCATCGGTGTCTCTAAGAAGGTTGTGGTGCGAGTGGACAACCTGGTGAAATGGACCTGTTCGGAGCCACCCGAGTGGAAACAGAACGCCACTAAAATCGGCGGCCTCCACGTGCTCGAAGGTTCCCCCTGTGCAACAGATCAGCAGGAAGTGAAAGCCAAAGGTGAGCTTTAAGTAGGACGTGTGACGTGCCGTCTGATACGGCGATCTACGTTCTTTTTGTTCGTTTATTTATCTATTTATTTATTTATTTATTTATTTATTCCCTCCAGATGATGTTTCAGGAGTTCAGCACAGGGTCAAGGTGCTCAGTTACCCGCAGTACTGCCGCTTTCGCTCCCTTCAGAAACGGATCCAGGACCGCGCGGGCTGGTCCACTCCGCAAGACCCTCACCTCCTGGCCCTGGGCTGGATCAAAATGACGCTAAACAACACCCGAGTCCTGTACTGCAGAGACACCTTCAGCCACCCCAGTCTAGGCACCAACCCCAGCTTAACGCCCGAGTTCGGTGAGTCCACAGAACGAGGTCACATATTTAACGAGCGGTAGAGCTCCAAGAAGCCTCGCGACACTGTGTAGAGAAATCCGTCCGCGATCATCAGCACTCGGATGTGGACGATCCTCTCTCATACCTCAGCGCTGGTGATTTGCTTTTGATGCAAATCACACAATCGTATTCATTTTAATGCATTACTACTAATCTTGCGTTTCTATAGCAACCGCTTCTTCGCAGGCTTAAACAGATTAACGATCGTTTGATTGAACACCGGATTCGGGTCTTGATCGGATTGAGTTTTCTTTAAGGAAACACTTGGAGAACTTTTTTTTTTGGAAAGAGTCTCCGCGGTCAGACATGTTTATCTTTGTTTTGTTGTTGTTGTTTTTTTGTGATCTTTAGTGTAGTTTCTTAGACACTAGATGTCCCTATAAACGGTTAAAAAGCAAAGCGTGTCGTTTTTATTAAATAACAAAAATGAATCACTGACAGATGGCTACGGTCTGACAGGAATAAAGCGTGCGGTTAAAGAAAAATGATCAACTCGGCTGTACGCTGGGCTGCACCACACCATCCTGTCAGTGATTATTTTCTTGTTTTATTCCTCCATACTTCAGACAGAAGTCTAATTTGTATTGCAAACTGTGTATGCAGTAAAATGCTCTAGTGTCTGTGCTGTCAGTAAATCCCTCAATGGAATAAATGCCGTCATTTGCAATAAATCTTGAGACGAATCCGTCGCTGGCACGATTTTAAAATGGCTGCCTGGTTTGTGCGTCCGTCTCAGGATGCCTTTCTGTGAGCCTGAAGGGACGTCCGCGGAAAAGACGAGGCAGAGACGGCGAGGGACTCGATCAGCAGAGCCTCAACCACGCAGAGTCGTGGGGAGAGAGAGCGAAGGTGCGTCTTCTGTAGAAATCGTCCGTGTTTAAGGTGTGCACACAGCCATGTTCTGTCGATCGAGTATGATTGATTAAAAAGTGCATCTCAATGTATGACGGAGCAGGAAAACGTCATGAGCAACGTGGAGACGATGGCGGGAAGCTGGCTTCCTCATCCCGAAGAGAAGATCTTCCTGGATCAGCTGTATCTCTTCATGGAGCGGAGAGGATCCCCCATCTGCAAGGTTCCCAACCTCGGCTTCAAAAAGAGTGAGTAGTCGCTCCCCTGCGATACGCGGACGGCCGTCATTAGCCGCGTCATGCAAAAAAGTACGAACGTTCCTATGCGTTTGTTTTTGTTTTTTTTTTAATTATTGATTAATCCTGAATTCTGTATTCCATCTGTAATATTAATGCTTATTTGTCCTCAGTTGATCTCTTCCTGATGTACTCTGTTGTCAACAAGCTGGGTGGATATGAAGCGGTAAGTTTGAAATATGACATATAGAATTTTTTTTTTTTTTAGTGTAGAGATGGAAATGTACAATTTCTGCAAATTTTCGCACATTTTTTTAACCCGTAGTTGAACACACTAACAATCAATAATCGATTAAAAAATTAGTTGCATGAGAAAAGTTAATGAAGCCCACATGGTTTAAATCGACAGAGACTGTTGCACATGCTGCTACAGTAGTGTCTCTCTGTCCTCCGTGAAAGTGCGCCCCCTTGTGGTGTCCAAGAAAATAGCTAATTGAACCTGGGAGAAATATTATGCAAAACAAACATCAGTTTACCAGTTAAATATAACATCATATATTTAACTGGTAAAATTCTTAATGGCGATTAATTATGTAAAAGATCGATTATGAACATAGCCCTAATTGAGTGTGATTTATTTATTTATTTTCTTCTTTTTTTCCTCCATTCGGGGACTTAAAATGTGAGGGTAAAATGATTCTTGATAATTAATTAAATTAATACTGTCAGGTGTAACAAAAGTGTTACTTATTATTATTATTATTATTATTATTATTATTTATTTATATATTTAACTGGCAGACCTTGCGTCTTCTTGACAGCAGACAAGATGTCCTCATATTAATCAAAGCGTCTTTTACTCACGAGACTTAAACAGAGAGAGAGTCTCAGAGAGAGACTGTTTAAAGTTAAAATAAAGCAGATATTATATTTCTGTATAATCTATTAAGTTTATCTGATACAGTGGCTGACACTGTGGTCATGGGGCATCGGTGGCTCAGTGGTAGGTTTCTCACCTGCCATGCCGAAGGCTTGGGTTCAATTCCCAGCCGCTGGACGCAGTGCCAGTCCCAAGCCCAGTCAAATTGGAAGCGTTGTGTCATTAAGGGTAGTCGGCGTAAAAGCCGCGCCAAGCTGTGTGTAGGTTGGATGGTCCCGCTGTGGCGACCCTTCGACGAGAGCAGCCGAAAGACTAAACCTCAACTCTTAAATGCGGGTCACTGGACAAAAAAATGTACAAATCCCGAATGGCACAAATAAATCTTACTGCGGTCAAAACTTAAGTCGACTTTGTCGTTGACTTTTCTTTAATGAACTTTACAGAAGCTCAGCCACTTGCTCAAGCGTTTCTGTTGAGCAGAAAGAACAGAGCCTCCAATGCTGGATGGAAACGTGCATGTTTGTGAAGTCGCTTACGTTATATTATGTTATGTTCTGGAAATAATCGCTCTTGTTATGGCAAAGCTTGTGAAAAGGGAAGTAAATCTGTGACGTGAAGTTCTCACGCCGGTGTCGTGCCTGCAGGTGACGTCTCGGCGCATGTGGAAGGCGGTCTACAACGAGCTAGGGGGAAGTCCGGGCAGTACCAGCGCTGCCACCTGCACCAGGAGACATTATGAAAAGTGAGTCCCGTTACAGCAACAAGTCAGCAGCACCGCGGTCATGATCCCCAGCTCACACTGTGTGACACTGGCTCATTTGATTTGTTCCTGGAACCACAGGTTGATGCTGCCGTACGAGCAGCACATACGGGGAGGCAATCAACAGCAGCTCAGCAAACCCAAACCTCCAGCAGCTTCAGTGACGTCCATCAGAAAGCCCGTGCGTGGGAGACTCCCGAGCGCTCCGAGGAAGAACGGGATCACCGGCCGGGTAAGTCGCATGCGTTAGAGCGACGGTTTTGAAGAATAAAACGTAGACGCAGGGCTTGTTTTTTTGAGTCTGCTTATCAGGGCCGATACAGAGACACCCTGGAGGAACGGTTTGGGTTTTTGAAGATGATTTGCAGGATATGGAAAATACAGAAAAATAGAACAGATTTGATCATTTTGAAAATGAGGACATGATTGTAGCTTAGAGATGCTTTTGAGGTGCTCATGATTAGTACTTGCATGCTGCGTGAAGAATTGTTTGCAGCGTTTATGTAAACATTGCAGAGTTAAAGTGAAGTAAAATGTACCTTACAGAGCTTTTTATATTGGCGTTATGGACATCTGGAACAATATACAATCTGAAATGGTTAACACAAGAATATTTTTTTAACTTTAATTTTGAAAACTGTTTCTTTTCATGATTCATGCAGTCATGTCCATAAGTATTTGGACACAAGGTTTCGTCTTCGTGCCTCTGTGCTCCACCACATGTTTGTAACGATGTGATCAGGATGGGATTTGAAGTCCAGACTTTCAACTTTAATTCAAAGGCCTTCAACAAAAATATTGCATGATGCCTCCATTTTCTCAGGTTCAAAACTAAATGGACAGCTGATTGATACGCCAGCTGTGGCCTGCTTTTGTTAGTTATTTCACACCAGATTGAAGAAATGAAAGGTCTCACTGGTGTTTATTGATGACATGACGGCTGATAGAAGTAGCACGGTGGTTACTGAAGTGTATAGAATGTATCTATTACCTACAGCTCTGATTCAGTCAAATGCTGCAAAACTCATCTAGCGTTTTATAATGTAGATGAATAACCGAATGCATGGGACTAGACCCTAGTCAGTCACCTGACTTTAACCCAATCGAGCGGCTTTTTGCTGAAACGAAGGCCAAAACCGAAGGCGGAAAGACACACGAACAAGCAGCAACTGCAGGAACCTCAGCACGTGGTGATGTCCATGGGCTCCAGACCAGTTTTGCATACAAGTCAAACAATTGTAACGTTGATGATTATTTGTACAAATACTTTAGAAAGGGCATCGGTGGTCCAGTGGTAGGTTTCTCAAAAAGCCAAGGTTCCGTTCCCAGTCTGTGCCGTAACCCCAGGCCACTGGATGCAGTGCCGGTCCCAAGCCCAGATAAAACGGGAGGGTTGCATCAGGAAGGGCATCCTGTGCCAAGCTTGTATGTGCAGGTTGGGTGGTCAGCTGTGGAGACCCCTTGATGGGAGCAAACGAAAGACTAACAACAACAACTACTACTACAACAACAACAACAACTTTTGAAAATGTAAAAATGGAAGAAAAAAAGGCTGTAACAGTCAAAAGTCATTGGATCAAGCCTGACCGTCTACACTGTAACCTTACACTAATTACTTTATTTAAAATTTATTGTGGTGACTTACGGGGGCAAATACGCCGAAATATGGTCTCGCTGTCCAAATACTTATGGACCCGACTGTACCCTGGCGAAACTTAAAAAAAATTAAAATAAAATAACTTCAATATCGTTCGATTAAATGCTTGGAAAGAAACAACAACCAGCCTCTAGAGGTGTGTCTATCTGTAAAGTAGCAGGTTTAAAGCACCAAGCATTGTTCAACAGGTTTATTTATACACACTTAAACGAAGGACGGTCACAAGCAGCTTAAGAGAAATATGATGTTAATAACAGTGGATACCTTAACTATGAGTATTCTGTCACTCTGCAGTCTTTGTTTCTCATAACTTTACTTAAGATTAATGCACAGACACACACACACACACACACACACACACACACACACACACACACACACACACAACCAGTTTGGCCAGCTTCTGGTGACACTATTAAGGAGCACATTGTTACAACTACAGATGAAACTTCCAACATGGATTCTATCAATCACGTATTCTGTATTTTAAATTGGGGTTTTGTTTGGGAATACTTTAGTTTATCTATGTAGTTTAGTCAAAACCATCATGAAGCAACTTAACATTAGATACAAAGATAATGTTAGAGTGTATCCATACAAATGAACATTTGTTGTTGTTAATGTAATGTAGACGCACATTCCTTTGTATAATATTTATTTGAGAAAGACATGGAGGGGAAAAAAACTATGGAAAATCCTTGACTGAATTTTTGTTTTCCGCTTCAACAGGCAACACCACAAGATGGCGTCGGTGTACGGAAAAGAGGGCGACCTCCTGGGAAACGGAACATTAAAGTTTTGGTTCGGGGCAGAGTTGGTAGACCCCCGTCTCATCCTAAACTTTTAAGCGAGAAGGTAGCGAGTAAAGTCACCAGGCCGATCTCTGTCATCCAGGAGCTAAGGATTTCTCCTGCACCCGCACCTGCCACCACCACGCCCCATCTTCATAAAGATGCGGAAGATATGACGATAAAGCAGGAGAATGAACCTTCCAGTCCTTGCCTAACGTCTGGCCAATCCAAGCTGCAGATTGGGGGCTCTCTGGAAGGCTTCAGCCCGACTAAGGGATTGTGTCCCCTGGACTTCTTCAGAGCTCGCTTGGGCCTCAGTGGTGTGAGCAGTCCAGAGACGACACAGGAGGCTTCAATCACAAGCCAGACCAATGCCAGTAGTCCAGACACACCAGAGGATTTGCATCACCAATGTTCTGGGTGCAACTCGACACATCCATCTTGGACCGGAGGCCCAAGAGAGGGCCTGACTGCCAGGCCTCAGCTTCCTCCGCTTAAGATCCTCCCAGTGGATATCGATTGTAGTCTTCAGTTGCGGCAGTTGATGCACACCCGCCTCGGTGCCGCACACATGAATACATTCACCAAGCGTCTCTCGGAAGCGTTGGCGCAGGACCTTAGCAAGACCAACGGCCATGCCGTGCCTGTTCCCCAGGAGCAGGCTGTTCCTCTCAACCTAAGCAAGAAACCCACAACCAAGAGGTCTTCAGATGACATGGATTCCCAGTGGCAAAGAGACTCCGAGACCAAGCGGCTGAAGCTGGAACCCGTAGACCTTCGTCTCACACTAAAGCAGAACGGCGGGTCTTCAGGACAGACGATGGTCCAGGACGAGCCTGCTGATCTGAGCTGTCCACGCAGGGCCAGGGCTTTCCAGGACATGACCAGCTTAGTCTTAACCGGCCCTCAGGATTCACCTTTATCTCCGACATCTGACCTAAATCCTTCCACAGACTCCGTTTTCCCTTTGACCCCCGTCTCGTCATCGGGCACTGCTCTGAAATGGCAGGAAAACAATTTAAACGCCGTTGATCTGAAGTTAGGCGAGACTCCGGAGAGAATTGTGGTTAATCAGACCGCAGAATCTTGCCCTAAAAGCGAGCAGCTCTCCCAACATATTCCTTTTGAGGATTCCAAGACGAGGGATTATAAAGTTCCCTCTCTCAAAGAGTTCCCCAGTTTTTCAAAGCCATCGCAAAGTTGTTGATGTGCAGGCATGAAGGCACGACTGTCTAAAGAAAAGTCCAACTTTCTCCTCCTCACGCACTCCTTTTTGTACGTACACTCACTGGACACTTTATTAGCATCACTGTTCCTCTGTTTATTTATGTAATTACCCAATCGTGGAGCAGCATCGCTCCATTAAAAGGCCAAATCAAACATCAACACGGAATCCAGTTTGGGCAAACGTGTCCACAAGGAGGCCCCAGAGTCCTGCTCTGGACCCGACGTCATCCGCTGTTGTAGCTCATCCGCTACGAGTTTCGGTGTTGATGATTTTCTGCTCATCACGGCTGTACGAAGTGGTTAATTAGGGTTCTGTACCTCAAACCAGTCAGTCCAGTTCTTCTCAGACCTCTCTCGACAAGTTTCTTTTTCATCAATATATTCCATTGTCACTACCTGATTGGCTGAGTCGGATCATCAGCATTAATGAGCAGGAGTACGGGTGTCCCTGTAAAAGTGACCAGTCGGTGGACAGTCATGCATTTTTTTTTTTCGCCCAAGCATCTAAAACACTACTACTGTACTTTTTTTTTTTTCTTTTTTAAACAAAAGACCAATTGTCTTATGCAGTCAGAAGACTTTTATTTTATACTTTTAGCCTATTTTATTACACAACATGGCGCGGCCCAGCCAACGAAGGGTATTTCACTTGACTCGGGGGAACATTTTGATTTCGTTCTCTACATGTACGGTGCTTCTATTTCGACAGTAAATTCGTAATTGTATTTTAAGATGACTAGCAAAATGTCACTTTGCAAATCACAAATATGCGTGTTAACTAAAAAACAACAACAAAAAAAAAACTGTTCCACAGGAATTGGACTGCTACTGTAGTTTGTTTTGGGTTTTATTTTTTATTTTTGGTAATTTTACAGTCATAAATATGCTATTTTTAGCTTTATTGTTTATAGTAGACTTTTTTTTTTTTCATTTTTGACTTGCTTCTTAGGTGCCGTTAATTTTATGATTTCAATCCTTTTATATCTTTTACACATTTTCCCTTCTGTTAACCAAAAACTAACCATACAGTCAACATTCTTTTGAGTGTTTCATGTTTGGTGGTTGTTCATATTAAACTTGTGCAATTAGCGAATTTTAGGTTTAAGGGTCCAGCAAGAGTTGTGGGTTTTTATTTCTTTTTATCATTTTTTTGTAATAAGGGCATTGATTTGATTAGATTTTTTTTATGTAGATGAATGAGTTGTTCTTGATCAGCAAAAGGCTGATATTTCTTCATAAACTCTTCCTCAATGCAACGATCCTGAACATGTTTACAGAAGCAGACGATACGGAGCGATCGCGAGAGCGTCATAAACGTGTCGTTTTTCTGATAATGCGGCAATTTAACGTCGTATGAAAGTTTTTAGAGGAAATATTATTATAATTAACGAACAATCGGACTCGTTCTAAGCTTTGCAGGATGGGAAATGCCAGCATCAGTTTTATTTTCATAATTAAAAAGAAAAAAAGCGTAAACACAGCCATCCGTCGCCATTTTGACCTCGGCTTAGGTCAGTTTGTCCTCCATGTTGCAGCATTTTCTTTCTTTTTTTTTTTTTTTTACTTTTTTTGTTATTGTCTGTCAATACTGCATCCCAGCATTTAACTGATTAGATTAAATGTAGTAGCACAGTTTTAATAAGTTGTACCTTAATAGATTTAATCTCGTGCATTGTTTCAATGCTCTCAATGCCAATTCCATGTCTGGTTTAAAAGCCAACTTTTCGTCTTCTCTTGCTGTTGTTCACACGATGCCTGCTGGACTAAGCTGCTTTCAAACCCATGCTGATGAATGTGGATTATCCAGTCCTGTGTCTTATCTGTTAAACCTCAAACATCATCATAATTTAATTCCTGCTATACAATACCCTGGACAATCTCACAGGAACACTCCTTATTTGTATATTTTCTTCTTTTTTCTTCTTCTTTTTATTTTTTTTTTTTAAATCGTTATCTTTTACAAGATATTTAAAGGAACCGGATTCAATGTCAGAGTACCATTACAACACTGAATGAATATTTATAATAAAAACGTTACTCTTACCGTATGTGTTGTGTGTCGCATCGTGCACCGTTTGCGTTCGGCCACTATGTGGCGATGTTTCCTCATGAGGAGTTCCTCCTTGGCGTTCTCGGAGACTTCCTTCCTGAGCTGCATGGTGATACAGATTCCACCATTTTGGAATGAATGGATTTCACTTTTCCCTGCACAAAAGGAAATGATTTAGTGAAATGGCTGTCATTATTGGTTTATGCACAAGCACTAGTGATTACTGACCTGTGGGGGGTTTATTTTATTACATTTTTTTTTATTAAGGACATGATCTCTGCTACACATGAATGTATTTGTATAAATTTTTTTTGGTCCCTTCACATGGTGGTTTAACAACTTTTCAATATCTGAGCTGTCAGTCAGGTTTATGTGTGTGTGTGTGTGGGGGGGGTGTGTGTGCGCGTCCAGTTGTTTGGCTTGCACAAGTCGACACTCTCACGACCCCCCACCCGGCCAAATACGTACAAAACAAAGCTGTGGAGGAAATGAGCACATTCCATCACTCTCGGAACGAGCAATGTGACACACAGGTTGAGCGAAACCACAAAACACACGTCTATATAAATTTAAGATATGTCATGTTTAACACCTACTACACTGGAAAAAAAAGCAGCTGTCTTTAGCATGTGATGATGTCTTGTTATATTTTGAATAGCGGACGACTTATCTAATAGTGCACAAGGTGAACTTAAAGTCCTGCAGGAAACTACTCGCTAAAAGAAAATCGATAAAAGGTAATAATTGTTCGTCTTTATGTACTTACGTAAACATATTTACTCTTTGTGTTTCAAGCTTAATAGGCTGTCGCAGCTCGATTCAGCACTTTTTTAAGAAGTAAAAACTCTTAAGATTAAGGTTAAGCAGAACTATATGTCAATAGAAAGTAAAAGAATTAAATAGGTTTAATAATCTTCTATTTTCTAACCTATGTAATGTAACTTTTTAACAGACGCCTCTAAACCTTATCAAGTTATATTCGATATACATTTTTATTTGCTGTTTTCTTTTTCTTTTTTTTTTGCAGAGTGGGAATATGCACCAGTCATTTAATATTTTTTTAAATCATTATTTATATACTTTCATAATTTTTTATTTATTTGTGAAAAGAATAAATTTAATGGCCGTTCAAGTCAAAGCAGGACTTTTAAGTGTTCAAAATAACAGAACACAGTTCGGAGAATAAAAACTCCCTTTATTTCTCTATATAATCTCCGGCTACACTAATGCACTTATCCCAGTGTTTCACTAGTGCTTGGACACAATCAAGGTAGAAAGTTTTCTCAGTATGCTGAAGCCAGGGTCGGACTCCTGTTTGATTCAGTTCTGAAACGCCGGCCTCCCAGGAACTCCTTTAACGGCCCGAACATGTGGAATTGGCTTGGAGTGAGGTCAGGACTGTACGGGGGATGTCGCAATAACTGTCACAATTCCTATAACGTGTAAGTGGTGTTGGTGGATGAGTGTGTGTACAGTTCACACAGGCGATTTTTAAGGATCAGGCATTTGCACTGTTCAAATGTTTTACTGCGGCTATGAGTCTCATCACCGTGCTGTGCTTGAAGTCATTTTCTTATCTTATATTTCTTATCAAATATAAGATTTTCTGTTAGTTTTTTTGCTGTAGGATGGCCGATTATTTCGCTAATTTGTAGAAAATTTGAGACTTGTTCAAGCTTGAACTTAGTATGATATGTCTGGAAATTATTCATTATATTTTATTTGGGTTTGCTAGATTATTATTTTTATTATTACATATAATACTACATCATGGCCAGAAAGTCTGGACCCTTGGGCCAAAATGTATTTACTTGAAGTATAAATCAGAGCAAATGCTCATATTACCGCTATATACGCTAAACACAAGAACGTTTCTTAATGGATCAGAACTGACATTTTTTTCAAGCAGCGATGATTTCAAATCAGCCCAAAGAAAAACATCAAGTGGTGTTAGATCCTGTTCTGTTCCATTTTTTTATTGTCAGTTTTGAAGCCATCTAACTATAAGGTTGTTTTGTTGCAATGTAGCTGGATTATATCCAGGAAATAAACAGGGTGTGTAAAAAAGCTATTGTACAAAAATTTACAATACTATACAATACCATTGCTGTATAGTAACTTTTGGGGCACCTTGTATCCGTACTCGGGGGTCTCTGTTATTATCTTTGTCCAAATAAAGCAGTGCTTGGCTTTAGGAAGTTTAATCACCCCTCTCTAGTAGACTATTGTGCATTTTTTTTTTTTAAATTAAAAAGGAACCTGCACAGAAAAATGATACATCTGGCAACCCTGTGTGTAAACACCACTCTTTACAGAATGGTTTTGCTTTGTTGTTAATAAGTGTTGCTTTAATAATAAGAAAGAGGTAGTGCTTTCTGTGATAGTCCTCACATTCCCCATGACTGTGCTCACTGTGTCTCGGGATAATTATTAGCCGATCGCTGTTTGCCTTCTCGCTAAAGTTTCATTACAGAATAGCGTGAGGTCAAAAATCAAGGACGCTCCGTTGCGAGCACTACCACTACATTACACTACAGTCATTGCAGGATTTTCATGTTTCATGTTTTTTTTTTTTCACCAGACTTTGGTGTCAAAATTGTAAAAAAAAAAAAAAAGTGAGAATCACAGGATAGATTTCTTGCTGGCGATAATGAGGCCCATGTTGAATTTGAGCACGGTGTGAATATCGATGGTGGAAAGGGTGGAAAAATACACTATGTTGAGGAAAAAGTAAAAGTAGTGTTCGAGAAAATAGTTGAATTAAAATTAAGCTTTTAGTTTTATAATTTTTGAAATTTTATATGAATAATCTGGAAAAATTCCATGTTTAAAGAATTGTAATAATTTTGCTAATTATCAATGAGCTAAGCCTGAGTAGATAAAGTTAGCTAGCTAGCAAACTTAGGATTGTAAGCTAGCGAGCTAGTTCATGATAATTCATACACATTTCTAGCGCCGTAGCAAAGATTCCATTTACACATTATCCTGTGTTCTATTTGACACAACAGACATTGTTACTAAACCTTTAAAAAGTGACATCATATATTTAATACAGTGTATAATGCTCTAAAACATCAAAAGACCCGTTTAGCGCTAGTCTAGCTCACATATTTTTACACAGCCTTTTTTTCATAGACTTACTGCCTTCTGGACTCGCTAGTTAGCTAACTATATCGCTAGCTGGCTAGATAGATCCAGCATCATACATTTTTAGGGGACAGGCAGGGACAGGCAGGCTACATTAGCACAGGAAAAATAACAGACAAAAATATTGAAAATATACAACGATAGACGATGAATTAACAGAATTTAGACAAGGATTATTTTAAACCTTTGTGAACAAAAATAAAGTTGTTTTATAAAGAAATTTGTGAAATTAAAAGTACTAATGATTTAAGTATTCTCATAATAAAGCAGCGCGTCAGTGAAGAACGCACACATGTGCTGGAACATCGTTACTTCCCAGTTCTGGTGAACTTCGCCCCGAGCTCACACACTTGGTGTGTATAAAGACATCAGTATCTTCGCAGGCAACAAGAACCGGACGAGTGAGGAGAATGAATTTATGTTAAGCTACTTAATGGGCAGTGTGGTGTCAGTAGGAGATTATGACGGGATGAGGCTGAACGCAGCGAGCACGTGGAGTGTGTGTGATTGTGGGTCATGGCAGTGGAGGCAGGGTTATCTATCCATAGGGCCAGACACTAATCACCGTGGCTTAGCGTATATTTATCTGTTAGCGAGTCGGCTTAATGAACTGAAGTTTATCTGCTGACCCCAAACCACAGTAAATGATTTCAGATCATTTAAGCAAACTTTTGTCATTTTTATTATATTTCCCTGGCCTATTATAATCGCCATTTATTTATTTATTTATTTATTTATTTTAATAATGTGACAACTATGCTGTAATCATGGCTTGTGTCCCGTTCTAACTGTAAAACTTTAGATCATTCCATTGTTTTAATTAGCTAAGAAGATAACTGCTAATGGGACGTAATAGCTTATAACCCATTTCAGAACTAAATGCAATTAAAACTTTAAGAAAAGGCACATTCATTTGGTAATATTAATTAATTATAAATATGTTAATTATAAATGTGTTCCATAGTCTGTATGCAGCTGTGCTTTTGTTAGCTTTAAAAAAAAAAAGAAGAGAAAGGAGAAAGATAAGCGAGCCGTTTTGTATGGCCTTAATGGGGACACAAAGCATTAATTATCCTTAAAACCTTGACAGTTGGAGGTCCTTCTAAGGATAGTAAAACCAACTCTTGTGTTGTGTGTGTGTGTGTGTGTGTGTGTGTGTGTGTGTGTGTGTGTGTGTGTGTGTGTTATCTCATTGGGAACACAAAGCATTGATCATCCTTAATAATAATAATAATAATAATAATAATAATAATAATTACTTGAGAGGTCCTTATAAGGAAAGTAATACCAACTGTGTGTGTGTGTGTGTGTGTGTGTGTGTGTGTGTGTGTGTGTGTGCGCTATATCTAAATGGTAATACAATGCATTGATTATCCTGATGACATTGGAGGTCCTCATGAGGATAGTAATACCAATGAGGGGTGTGTGTATTTAAAATTTCTTTCTTTGTGTGTGTGTGTGTGTGTGTGTGTGTGTGTGTGTGTGTGTTAATACCTTAATGTGAACACAATGCATTCATTACCCTCAATACAAATAATAATGACATGGGGGGTCCTTATAAGGATAGTAATACCAAGGTGTGTGTGTGTGTGTGTGTGTGTGTTTATATCTTAATGGAGACGCAGAGCATTATTTATCCTCAGTGATCATAACGAATGGCACGCGCGTGCGCATC
>JAAGKR010001737.1:0-114550 GCA_011419295.1 Clarias macrocephalus
TAATATTACCGAACATGTACAATATGGAAGCAATAAACACTGTATAAATAAATGTCGCCTTACAGTAAACGTCACCATATCAACAATTACACACTTTTTTAATCTGTTTATGGAGAACGTCCACTGCACACATCGCTGTGAATGAGTCGTTACTATAGAAACGACGATAAAGGACATTGATAGAAACCCGAGGTTTCCAGCTGCACAACGGTCAAGAGCTGCTGTTTATAGAAAAATAATGAACACTTTCTAACCGGTAAGAATGGAGAACAGCACTCTAGGACGGTAATAACTATTTCATTGCTCAATCTTAGGCTTGTAGTACACACACCATCTATAAACACAGTATGTTCACATAATATAGTTAAATACAGTACACACGTCTGCAAGCTTGAGTCCGAGGTGCAAGGACTTTATCTGTCTGTGTAGCGTGAAGATGGGCCTGATTTCCCTCCTCGTTCCATTGTTTTGACACAATACTGGATGCCTGAAAGTGGACAAAAGGAACCGAGTCATGTTTTTTTTTTTTTTTGCTATTCTTAGTGGTTTGTTGGTTCTTTTTTTTTTTTATCTGAAGTGTCAGAATAACACAACTATGCTGTTGGTTGTTTTTCGCAAAATGAGAGCCTTGTTGGTGTATTGGGACCAAACTGGTTGAAAAAAAAAGGTGGTGATTATTCAACCAGATAAATAAATCAGCAACATCTGTGTCCAATCAGCAGCCATGCTGTGTGGTAAGCTCCACCCCTAACCGTTACTGGTTTGATGATAAGGATTATCTCTGGAGATAAAAAAAAACCGAAAGGGTTTGGGCCAAGGACGAAAATGTCAGTGGAACCCTAAAGAAAAAGTTCTTAAAAGGTTTCTTTAATAGAAATGTCAGATGGTATCATTCTATAGAAATAAGCGGATATGTGTTTTTTGGGGAAAAAAAAAGGTCTCAAGTTCCTAAAAGGGTTCCTTTGATGGAGACATGTACTATCATTTTACCCTAAAGAATCAACTTTGGCAGCTTTATTATGTTATAAATGATAAATAGTTAATTGGAATGACAATGTTACCTCTCCACAACTGTAGCTGTTCTGTATTAAGTGGTACTATGAGAATTTGTAGGGATGGGAATCACAGGGAGCAGCCACAATATGATATTATCACGATACGTAGCTACTGATTCGATTTGTATTGAGACTATGAAGTATTATCATTTTATAAATATCCCAACTCAACATATTTTTTTCTATTCTAAACAAACTTATTGCAGATAAATTGCTTCTACCACACAGATCTCTGTGATGTTCAGAGCACCACCTGTAGGATTATAAAGGAACGGCAACATTTTACCACTACAAGTTTTGGATTTTGGATGTGACGAGACACATGAGCTGCCGCACAAGAGAACTATACTCTCAAGAACGATATAGATTTCTCTCCCCACCCCCCATCTGTAGTATTTTTCTTATGGTGTTAAATGTGAATTACTAGTTTAATTTCTGTATGGCAAGCTCTGTCTCTGATGGTCTCTGCGCTGCAAATTGACTTTGTTGCAGGAACTAGAGCTGTCCTTTATAGCCAGCCTGCTGATTTGATTCAGTTTGCCTTTTGGGCATTGCAATTTAGAATCTAAATTTAAATGTATTGTTTGATTTGTTTTAAGCAGCTTTAGTTTGTACAGATTGAAATACTGTGGAACTTTACAATAGTCCGCTCTACAGTCTAGGTCCAGTAGGTGTCAGAAATCCAAACAACCGTGCATAAACACAAGAAGATCTTGCAAAATTGATTTTTCCTTGTATTTATACTGTATTTTCCACACGTTACAACGCTGCATTGCTGATTTATCCACTTTTTGGCGAAACAGATGAATATGTGTTTAATTGTATGGATGGGGACACTTCTTACCTAGCTAAAGATAACTTCATATGTGTACTGCTCGTGTTTTAACTCCTTTAACACTTATAGACAGAATTTATATACAGAAAAGACTATAGGCTTAACTTAAGCTTTGGAATTATTTCCACTCAAGAGCTAAATATTAAAGTAAATTTTATTTTATTTTATTTTAAAATTGTTTTTAAAACCCTGCAGTCACTTTTCCCAAAACCCACAGAGAGAGTTAAAGCTGCTAGCGCGGCATCATTCTGTGTTCTTCGCACAAAAAGTCCCTTCAGCAATGGCGAGTTTCTAAAAGAAGCAATGGATGTCCAATGGCTGCTGACACATTATTCACAAATTTAAATGACAATGAAGAAGACATTAAAACAATAATTATCAGTGTACCAGCGATGATAATAAAAACAGTGGAGTGCAGTTGTTATCCGAGAACATTTCTGTTGAGACAGGGTGCTTTACTGTTAGTGGAATAAAACGGTGCTACTCATGGTGGGCTGATTGTTTCTTTTGGCACAGTGTAGTGTCGTAGATCTTGGTCTTATTCTTTTCTGGCACGTTTACTGTATATGATATTATATTTTATGCCAGGATGAGGGGCGGAACTAGCAGTTGAAAAACACTTTTATTTCTACTAAGTACATATTAATCACAGAGATGCCTAGGACACTTACATGCTGTGTGATCGTGCATGAGTATGTGTGTGTGTGTGAGTGTGTGTGAGTGTGTGTGTGGGGAGAACCTGCTCTCACATTATTTAGAGATAAAGCAGCAGCTGGTGCTTCCAGATGTTCATTTTTCATTTCACATTCAATTCTATCCCGTTGATCTAATAACTAACGCCTCTGCAATAATTACAGCTAATCTGATTAGCATCCAAGTGTGCAGCTAAAAATTCCAAACTACGTAGGGTTTTGTACGGAAAAGCGCAAAACATAAAAAAAAAATGTTGTTAAATGCAGTTAAAAACCCAGTTACTGTACATAACAACATTACAAACTCAGCAGGTATTAGCATGTGAGTTCAATAAATTAGCATATTAGGCTGACACTTTCCCCACTAGCCAATCAAAAACACATCTGCGTTTAACATTACTAAACGAAGTGTGAGCTAACGTGAACACTAGATATTTGGGTCTGTGTGTGTGAGAGAAATTTTATTCAATAGCAAGCTAGCCAACATACTGTAATTGTCAACCTGTATAATGTGCACAATAGCTTAAGTGTCAGGACAGTCAGGATAGTATATATCAAGTAGGGCTGTGCTGAAATCCATTATGTGACAAAATGTCATGCTAATCTTGTAAGCAGCTAGCATATGAGGCTGGTAGTTTTAGTGTTATTGAGGCATAGCTAAGGTGTAATTAGCCACTAACAAGGTATCTCATATGACATAACTGTTAGCATAAATGTCCTGTTTTTCAGCTTGATATAGCTGTTTATCACAAAATACTCGATTAACTGTGTTTAAAATGTCCATGCTTAAATGATAATGTTAACTTTTCAACAAGTTTTGTGAGTAAGTTGAGGTAAGTGGCTGGCTAGCATTAGCTAGTAAAATTAAAAAAAGAAAGAGAGAGAAAAAACAAACAAACAAACCAAAAACAACATTGTTGACATGTTTGGTTTTAGTACAATTTTTAATATAACCTCAAACTAGTGGATTAGCCCAGTGAGGCCTGTCAGTGTGATAACTAATGAAAAGGTGAACAGCATATGTTTAATCTGTTTAGCTAGCTCGGTGCACTATGAGTGTGTAATTACTCGCTTTAGGGTAACAAATGTCTAACTCCCTCTTCCAGTGTTGCAAACAGCGGCTGTTATTTCGACATGTCCAGACACAAAACTTGCCCGCTGTAAACACAAAACGCAACCTCTGTGGTGCATGCGAAGCTTCTAGTCGCTAACAGCTTAAATATTTCATGAGAAGCGGCCATATAGGCTCAATTAAAGAGTTAATATTGGATCGTTTTAGGCACTAAAGTTGCAACGAACTGCTTTTCCTGTAGTTATTAAACGAGACACTGTGTTCTCCCTCTCAGCATTCAGGTTGCGGTGGTTAGCACCAAACGCTAATAAGCTACTGAAAATAATAGCCCATTACAGCATCTGCTGAAATACAGCCATAGCACACAAGCATAGAGGTACGTGAGAGGCATTTCCTCAGACGAAATTCTTCAAACATATTGCTGCTTTGTTTCATTTTGTTTTTTTTCCAAGATATAAAACAAAACTGGTACTTTTCAAATGTTGTAAGATTGGCTTATTATATTTTAGTTATATATTAGTATTTTACATTTATTCTAGGTTTTTTTTTTAAACAAATTTATTTAGTGTAATGTAAGACACTGACTCATCATATTTATGATACATATATGATTTATATTTGAATTTTATGAGTCAGATTAAAAAGTCAACCAAGCTAGAGATGAGCGTGTGCTTGTTCGACAAATTGTGTTGTACGTCATGAAACAGCAAACACCAACAAAACACTTCTCTGGATCCTCTGAATAGATTAGTTGGGAAAAAAAAAAGTGGTTACTGTTAGTGTGCTCATTTGCATATTGCTGAATTGCTGAAATCCCGATTAACCACTGGTAAGAAAAATGATGCGTCCTACTGAGTGGTATTTTGTTTGGCAAATTTTTCTCATGGTCTGGTGTGTATGATTTATGATTGCGTGCTAAGCACCTCCTGATCCGTTGCCATTTCCTACAAAACCGCATGTTAATTAAACGGTAATTTATCAGCACTAAAGAAACATGACGTGTGCTTGGCGTAAAACTGTTTTTTTCTTTCTTTCCTTTTTTTCTACACACATTGATTGATGCTGGGATTTACAAGTAGCACAACTGTCTGCTTTTTTTTTTTTAACTGCCTCATTATTTGGCATGCGTGGGAGGTTGAAATCTCAGCTTCAGCGAGTCCTAATGGGGCAGGAGGCCTTTCCCCTTGTGTATTGTTTTAATCTCATTTCGTCCAACCCGTGCCTGTGTCCCCGGGTGGGAATAAATGAGCGGCGTTTGATCGTTTCATCTCTTACTTGCTCTTCGTTTCGTCAGCGCCCACAGCCTGGAGTTTTTTCTTTTTTTTTTTTTTTTTTTTTTTTTTTTTTTTTTTTTTTTTTTTTTTTCTGCCACTGTTTGATTTCAGCTGGGAAATCGATTGACTGTAGCGTTGCTGTCAAACAGACGTGATGCCGCTGCTGTGTCCTCACGTCAAGTTCAAAATTGCGTTAAGGCTGATGAAAAATGAGTGGATGTTTGTCTCTCTGCAGGAAGAGCACTAGGACAGTGTAAGCAACCTCACAGGACAAGCTATCAAAGCATGCATTGTGAATACATAACCAGCACTGAAGGTCAGCCAGCTGAGCACGGATTAATAAAAAAAATAATAATTTAGATCACAATCAGGATGCGTTACGTCATGGAAAAATGAAATGAGTCGTTTAAACAGATATACACATGTGCATAATATTTATTTAATGTTTTTTTTTTTTTTTTCCTGGTGGTAAAATTGAGGTTTCATCATTTCTTTCCTATTTATCTTTTTTAGTGGTGTGTGTAACAGTCCAGGAAAAATAAAAACAAAAGATAACTTTATATTGCTCTAGCAATGCCTGGGTTGTCATTGTAATTTATTACAGTATTTAACAGTTATGATAAAAAGCTATCATATGCACAGTTGCCTGAATGTCATGCTAATATTAGGCTTTTAATTGTGTCTTGGAACTGGACTTGAATGATTATACAGCTTGCATATCAAACACAGGGTCAAGAAAAACATTCAACCACACAGATTATGAATCCTGTACTGCCGAAAGTCACGAAATGTTTCAATTTGTTGAGCCAAGAGCCTTTCAACTTTCTGTTAGCGATCGTGAGTGAGGGCGGTAGCTGGTAGCTTCTCTGTGTCAATATGGTTTGTTTGGTAGCACATACTGGATCGAACAACCAGTACAGTACAATGGGACCCAAAGAAGAAGATGGTTCAGATAGTCAGGAACAACCCAAGAACCACAGAGACGCAGACCTGCCATGTACCGGAAGCTGATGGAAGCAGTGTATCTGTGTACAGTATAGCATGACATGCGCGAAAGTAGCAGCTGCTCCTTCAAGCTCACAATACTGTACGTTTGTGAATATGTGAACCTCCTTCTGGAGAAAAGATTTGACCAGAGGTTTGTTTGGAGGACATTCAATCATTCCTCAATCATTTAATTGCACAAAGGGGATGGAATAATACACAAGGATGGCTACCTCTTTAGTATAAACTCAAAATAAGTCTTGTGCTTTCAACAGGACCATGACCCCAAACATACATCAAAGCTGATGTGGAATAGATAAAGCACGCTATAAAGCAAGATAGATAGATAGATAGAGTCATGTTAAAGACAAAGTGTATCATTATAGCAGCCAGTTCACAGATTATACAACAACTAAGCAACAAAAAATTGCAATGAGAAAAAAAAACACTATGATACACCGTTTACTACTGAAGGTGCATTATTGAGGTAAAAAATGCGTAAAATAATTGGAATGTACTGTTTCTATGTACATGTGCATGATGATTGTAGCATCATGTTAACGTAAGTTTTAAGATAAATTAAAAGAAAAATGATCGCTCGCTGTGTGTGTTGTATGGCCAGCCCCGAATTGGAGGAGAGGGACAAACCCACATGCACGCATGATGCATCCGAATTTCTCTGTTTATCGTGAGCAAAGAGAGCATATTTAAGCTTTGGGCACAATAGGAAAACACAAGAGGGTTCCAGTGGACACAAGCCATCTGTATGTATATTCATCTATATATTTGATGGGCATGGGAACGTTCACATAATATCAGAAAACCTTACAACTACCGTGGTACTTCAGACTTTAGGTACTATAGGACTTTATATGGTACCAGGGTAGGTATTCAGTGGGTATCATAGGAGTAATATGGTGTGTAGAACAGTACTTTTTTAATATCATGTTACTTGTTAGATTCAAAGTTCACCAGGTATCTAATAGGGTATGTGTGTACGTACCATACTATATTAGGTATGTTAGTAGATACTATTGACATGTTGTAGTGCAGGCTGTACCATATTAGATACCTGATGAACACTGGTAGCCACTCCGGTACATAAACATGTATAACATGTCTGACAGTTTGGTATGTGTTCCATAATACCATATTACAGTACATGGACTGTTGTATCAAGCTGTGCATGTATGTACTGTATGTCATGACATGTAGTATATTAAAAAAATAAGTACCATGGTACTGTTAAACATACCATGGTGCTACATACGGATGTACACCATGATACACGTACCATCGGGTGACATGAGTAACTACAGTATATTATAGTTACCTTTCTTATGGGAAGGTCGGTTTGGTTTGTGCCAGGAAACCAACACATTAAATTGTAGAAATGTAAGAGTAACTTAAAATATATAGATATTAGCAGTGACTAAAGGTTTAGTTCAAGGTTAGAGGTGAAGTAATTAAGGAAACAGCACTGACACCACTGTAAAAAAAAATTACAGGTTTATAGATTAATGTGCATGTACTGACACGTTCACATTTCCAAGGTAAAAGCTACTTACAGGAACCTGTTTATCAGATGCTCCATGAGCAGATTAAAGGTAGGGTTTCTGTAAGGGGATTTAAATATCTATTTAAAATGTATAGAGGGTGTCTAAAAAGTCAGCACTTTGTAAAATTCTGAGGCAAGAGTGGAACTTTAACTTTTTTTTTTTAATTATTTCTTGGAAGTACAGAAGAGTTTGTACTTTGCTTTATTCCAGTGAGATGGACTGGATTTCTTCTGAGCATAGCATTTAATTATGTGATCTTCGACATGAAAAAGCCTCCTTAAAAGATTAACAGAGCTCCTTGCAAAGGCTTTTGAACACCTTTGAACCTTTGACAGCGTTTTTTTTTTTTTTTTTTTACACGTTGGGAATTATGTGAGATACAGCGATAATGCCGTTAGAAGCAGGTGACAACTGGTGACCCAGGCTGCTGTCATTCAAAACAACCATGCATATAACAGATTTCAGTAATTATGGTCTAATTAATGCTTTGCAACATTTTCACAACCATATGTCATTCTTCGTTTTTGTTCCCCCATGTTTTGGTAGCTAACTCCTCATTTTCTCCCTTTTCTTGTCTTTGCAGACACCCAAGAGAGAAAATGCTGCCCAGGATTGTGTTTCTTTGTTCCTTTTTAGCTTGTGCTAGTTTTCACGAGGACGAGAGCCCCAAGGTATCTTTTGGAGGAGCTTGTGAATCGCTGTGCATCTGTGAGGAGAAAGACGGAGTGTTGCATATAAACTGTGAGGAGAGGCGCATAAACAAGATTTCTCAAGTCCGGGTACCTTCAGATAGACCTTTCCACCTAAATCTCTACAAAAATGATATTGTGGAGCTGCTCCCAGAGGACATGGAGGCTTTCAGGAATGCAGTCACCCTGCATCTGGGTGGTAACAGCATACAAGAGCTAGTACCTGGAGTTTTCAGTGCACTGGGCTCCTTGAAGAAGTTGCACATTAACAGTAATTTCCTGGTGATGTTGAAGGAAGATACTTTTCACGGATTGGTAAATTTGGAGTACCTCCAGGCTGACACAAACTTTATCCGTGTTGTCGAGCCCGGAGCTTTCAGCAAACTTGTCCATCTCAAAGTCCTGATCCTCAACGACAACTCCATCGACTTCCTTCCCAACAACATTTTCCGATTTGTGCCGCTGACTCATCTGGATCTTCGTGGAAACAACCTGCAGACTCTGCCTTATGTGGGATTTCTGGAACACATTGGCCGCATTATTGAGCTTCTGCTGGAAGACAACAAATGGGTCTGTGACTGCCAGAACCTTCATTTGAAGGTCTGGATTGAGAACATGCGAGCGCAGTCGGCCATTGGGGAAGTGGTTTGCAGCAGTCCAGAGCATCTCAGGGGTATTCCTCTGGCCAAAGTAAAGCGTGATGTATTGTGCCCATCCCATGCAGATATAAACTTTGAAGAACCTTCCAAGTCTCTGGACATGGTTGTTACCCCTTCTACAAAAGTGCTCCAAATACCAGACTCAAAAAATGATGTAAAGATTCCCACACCTTCTCATGTCCCAAAGACATCCTGTGCACCACAGTGTTCTTGTCACAACCATCCCAACACTGGGTTCCTCATGCACTGTGAGGATCGGGGCATCCAAAGAATATCAGATCTTGGAATTTTTCAGCAAAGTCCAAGTAAGCTTGTTCTAACTGGGAACATGATAGAGAGACTGCTAAAATATGATTTCGTCACATATGACAGTTTAGAATTGCTGAATCTGGCGAACAACCAAATAAACTATTTGGACAATGAAACTTTCCTCAGTTTGAGCAGTCTTAAAAAGCTGTACCTGAATGGTAACAGGATAGAGAAGATTACTGCAACTATGTTTGTAGGCCTCCATAATCTGGAGTATTTGTACTTAGAATACAATGCAATTAGGGACATCGAGGCAGGCTCATTCAACCCTTTGACAAACCTAAAGCTCCTGTTCTTGAACAACAACCAGCTCAGTGCTCTACCAGCACAAATATTTAGGAATGTCCCCCTGGCCAAGTTGAATTTAAGAAACAATCTGTTTGTGCACCTGCAGGTCAGTAATGTGTTGGAGCAGCTTGAGTTTCTGGAACAGATTTATCTTGAGGACAATCCTTGGGACTGTACTTGTGATCTAGTCAGCATGAAGCAGTGGTTGGAGAAGCTGAGAAAGGAAACAGCGGTAGGCTCCATCTTGTGCCAGAGTCCTAAAAAGCTGCTTAATTTTGAGGTCAGGAACCTGAAGCATGATGTTCTCTGCCCTGGTTTGGTCACCCATAACTCTCTGCCTTCAAGTGAATTGGGGGATGTGACAACAGAAGCACCAGATGGAGGCATCCACAGCTTTTTCCGATCCTTAACGAATGCCGTTCCTCTTTCTGTCCTAATCCTCTGCCTTCTTATTCTTTTCCTTACGATCATCTTCTGCTCTGCTGGGATCATCGTGTTTGTCTTGCATCGCCGGCGCAGGGATTCAAAGAAACAGCAAACCGAAGAACAGCCTCGTGAAAACAGCCCGATACACCTGCATTACAGCATGTATGGACAGAAAACAACTCATCACTTGGCAGAGAGGCATGACACAAACATGTACGATGAAGCTTCCCGAAGTCCAATCATTCAAGTTTGCAGGAACCCCAGCTATTGTTCACAGCACAAAGACTACGACACAGAGGATTACGACGCAGAGAAACCAAAACGGTTTTGCCACAGCATCAAGGATAAAGAGAATGGCTCCCCTCTTACAGGGTCAATGAAGTACAAGGCAGTGTCCCACGAATATCCTGCTGATTTTGTTTCTTTGGGTGACAAGGGATCTTTGTACAAAAACATCCTGGAGCGGGAGCGTGAACTCCAACAGCTTAGCATCACGGAATATCTCAGGAAAAACATCTCACAGCTACAGGACGTGCAAGTACCCGGTCATCATCAAGAGCTCAAACTGATGGAGACGCTTGTCTACACCAGGCCGAGGAAGGTTATGGTGGAGCAGACTAAAAACGAGTATTTTGAACTGAAAGCTAATCTACATGCCGAACCGGATTACTTAGAGGTACTTGAGCACCAGACAACTTTTAACTGAGATGCAGCACACTGTAACACTTTACTATCACACCTGCTTCGAGAGATAATACCCAAAGTGCCTTGATGAGTTTGAAGCAGACACGAAGTCGTCATGAACGTGGTCATTTAGAAGGACACAGCGGAGTGGACGTTACGGAAAAGAAACCTTGACCTACTTTTCATAAATGTCAAATGAGGTCATTGGCTATTCTATTGAGTCTGGCAATTTGCCATAAATATCATGTGCCATTTGTCAAACGCAGCCCCTTGCAGTCCGGTACAGTAGGTCAAAATTGTCAAATTGTCACCTTGTATGCTCTTAAAAATTCGGAGCCCTTTTTCAGCATTTTTTCATTTCTTCCTTTTGAGTGAGCCCTTAAAGATTCAATGTAGAATCTTACTATTCCTCTAAAGACAGAGTAAAGACAGTAGTCCACCTTGATATAATAATTAGCATGATCATGGATTACATTTTGACCAATCAGTGTTTCCAACTGCTTTTAGCTTCACCCCATGTCGCAACGTGACTCACAATGTGTCTTGGCAAGTAAGAGGGGTAACAGAATATATCAGTGGTACATCAAATACAGTCAATAGCAAAGCATTGTAACTGAACACCTTTGGCATTGACTGTATGTGCCGTACCCTTAAAGGTTTTAAGTTCCCAGTTAACAATTTCAATTCATATAAACGTTAGATGAAGCTATTTTAAAGAAAGCTTGAAATCATTAGCTAAGAACCAATATAAAAGCTTCCTACAATGTTACCATATTTTTTATGTGTGTGTGTGTGTTTAGAACGTTTGCATTCAACTTCATACGAAAAGAGATCATCTGTTCTACATACAGTCTTTGATTTGGCACAGGTCTTACGCCAGATGCCCTTCCTGATGCAATTCTCCCCTTTTATCCAGGCTTAAGTGCATGGACATGTGCAATAAAAAATACTCCCACTTTACAAACAAGGCATTTTTCAACAGTGTAAAAAAAAAAACTCTTTTTAGAAAAGGGGGACTGAAAATTAGCTAGGAATTGAACCGGGCATTCCCAATGGCAGGCATGACACCTACCTCTGAGCCACCAATGCCACCAATTCTTTTGTTTCTTTTTTCGTGGAAAAAAAGTAAAGTACAACTTATTTAATATAAAAAATGATGATCATGTACAATACTATGCAAAATTCTTGTCATTTCTTTATATATCTTCATATTTTTCCAATGATCCATGCCTTCTTGTATTCTAATGTAGTCCTGGAGACTGAAGGACTTTTTTGGCTCTCATTTTTGGCAAGCCTTTTGCTCTCATTTTCAGTCCAGTCCTTGTGGCTGAGCAGGTTCAGAGGATTTTTTTTTTTCATTTGTTAAGCCACACAGTGACCTACGAATCATTCAAGCATTAAAAAAAAAAAAAAACATCTCACTTAAAGCATGAACCAGTGCGAAACAGGTGCAGATGAAGACAGATGATCAGGCAGGTGATTAGTATACAGTACTGGTGATGCTGAATGCTGTTGTTGGAACCGACAAGAGGGGAAATGGGGTTGCTGCTGAGGTCAGTGTTACATAAACAACAATTTATGAATTGTATTTTTAGACACTTTGCAGCCAGCAGCAGTCACATATGTTCCCATTTCTATAACTAAATTTAATTTAACATGAAGAAATCAGGGGTGTGACTCAAGACTTTTGGATAGTACTGTACATTATTAAGTTCTGATTTACAATCAGTGAAATAAACGTTAGTATGTCCTTAATAATCTCAGTGCATGGCAATTGAACATGGATAGACTAGATGTGGGGATAGTAATGTTAATTAGGATTTTTTTATAGGAAATTTTCTTCCAAGGATTGTATTTCATGAAACCATGAACACCAGAAAACCGTCATTTTACATCAAGGTCCAAACTGTGATATATTAACACCATGTTGCTAGAAATCTCCATGCAGAGAGGTGATAATTTCATAACAGTTATGGCAATGCTGTTAGCATACATATACACACAAGGTAACAGTAATAGGATGCACCTTGCTGTTTGCATTCTACTTCTTCATTAAAAGTGGTTTTCAAACCTGTTTAACATTTATTATACTTCAGTTGGCTATTACGTTACGTTGTGTTAAACACTTTCAAATTTTCAAACAATTTACCTTTTATGAAAATTTGCAGAGTTCCCATAGTGATTCTAATTTAAAAGGTTTTGAAAACAAGGCACTAAAATGATTAGTACGACCGAATGCCCGGATCAGCCAATTGATTTCACGACTGGATGTGAATAAGCTGTTGACAAAGTACGAAAGTGCCACTAACATTCACATAACCTGCAAGAACCTGAAAACACTGTATCTCCGCAAACTATTATATGTTCGAGATGTTCCCACACACAAAAAAAAAAAAAAAGTATTGTTTGTTATTTTCTTAGTAGTAGTATTTTATTATCATTATAGCGGGTGGGAATTACAGTAACATTCTTGGTACGTTCTTGTATTACTGCAAACAAACATTTCACAAAACCTATTTCTAAGGTTACAGTATGTTACAGTAACTGAACCTGTTTATGGCGATGTCCCTCATGGTTCCATGTAGAACCCTACAACATAGCAGAAACGATTCCAAGTAGACCTCATTGTGGACTTTAAGAAAACCTAATTACCTAATAATCCATTAATTGTGTATTGTTTTATTCTTAATAAATAGAACCTACCTGGTGCTTCAGCTATTTGGATACATGGTACATTTTTACACAACAGGGTTCTTTTGATAATTTAATAATTAAGGATTGTCAGGCTTCTTATAGGGTTCTACGTAGAACATTTATTATTCGGATCGGTTGTAGGGTTCTATATCAAGCCAAATAATGTGTAGGGATGTTACCCATTACCATGCGAGCCAAGTCAGGAAATGTGGGTGGAGCTAAAATGAGTATAACCAATTAATCTTTGTGATGAGGAGCATCAGTAGTAGAGATACTCCTGGCACTTTTGAACTAAGCTGTACTGTCGATTTTTGGTGGAAAAATGCAATTGAATTAAAATCTAAATCTCCTTGTCTTCCATGCAGTGAGTGTTAATGATCCTCAAGTTAGGATGTAATTAGCTGTTGGTGTGCTTAAGGTTGGTTTCTCATTATACACCACTGTACCTTAACTCCTTGAACCACACCATGTTCCAATGTTTTTTTGGGGGTGGGAAGGTGGGGGAAGAGTGGTGCCAATACTTTGTACAGCAGAACAGATAAAAGATGACCTATGCAGAAGGTGCACATGATATATTGTCAGCTTGGTGTCATTTTATTATGTCTTCTGTGCATTTTCCGTTAAGTTGTATTTATTTATTTCTGATTTGTTTTTTGTTTTTTTGGTAACATCACAAAAAAAAAAAAAAAAAAAAATTGTCAATAGCATTGTCTTTTGCATCTCATTATAATCACCATCCCAGCATTTAATGCAGGTCATAATTTTACAGATAAAAGTATAATTGCACTACTCGAATTGCCATTTAAGCGATGGCACTTGACAATCAAGTGTAGCTACTGGTGTGTACGAGATTGAAGTATACAGTTTTTCTTTCTTTTTTTTTTTTGTTCTCTTTTGATTTTCATTCCACTACAGAATAAAATGACTCAGCATGATCAATAATTATGCAGGGTGGTTTGAAAAGGATTTGCTGTACGTAAGAGCACCATAGCTTTATTTTGTACTGATGTAGATCAGAGTTTATTTATTCTGTATATATTTGTACATAACTGAACATTTGTATGTATGTGTGCCTTTTAATGTTGTAACGATGGATGTAAATAAAAGTTACAGTATAGTGTACAGGAATAAAAAGCATCTACACGATGCTAGCACTCAATTTCTTTTCTATATTTGCAATTGCACTTCTTTAGCATCTAAATGAGAGACGTTACTGCATGGGAATATGTACTAGATTAGTGGACGTACACAACATTGACTTTAAAAGCGTTTGTAGAAATAGTTTAAAGCTAAAAATAAGCTGACCAGCTTTATGGTAATGGTATTATTATTTCAGGTTTTATGCCCACTTACATGTCTGCCTGACTTGGAAAAGTTGGCCGGATAAATATTAAGTTTTGTTTTAAAACAATTCCAGCACATTAAATTCACTTAAAAATATAAACTAATCCCAGTAAAAATATTAAGCTTAGATTTTCTAATTAATATCTATTGGTGCAGGTGTTCGTTTAGAGTGAGCAAATGGGTTATTAGAAGATTGGAAGTAGGTTATTAAATCTGACACATAGGTGTTCATAACATCACTTTTATTCAACATTTTTATTTTATTTAAATATGCAAGTACTGCAAAAGTTTAATAAAATTCTGTCCAATGCGCGATTTAAGACGCGCCCACAGCAGTACACTGTCAAAACTTGTGGCTTATAATCTGGCACATAACTGCTCATAACTTCACTTCTACTCAACATTTCGATGTACAGTAATTAATAGTGCAGGTTGAACTTCAGGCAAATAGCTTAGTACTGCCAAATCTGTTAATCTGTCATTAAATTCTGTCAAGCCAGTTTTTCAGGACGCTGTGACATCTCTGGCTGGACAGACATACTGTAAGTCAGAAAACTTTCTGAGTCTCTGCATTTTCTGGTATGTGTATGAAATATAAAGATACCAATGAAAGAGCGACTTCTGACCAATGTACATACAAAACCTTTATTTTATTTATATGGATACTAACATTCTCTTAATATCAAACAGGTTTTGCATACAGTGTAAATGTTTCCAAGCTTGCTAACCAAATTGGCCAGCACTAGTACACTGCTGTTTTGAGGTAGCTAGCTTTGTTAGCTAATACTAAGGAGATTAAAACCTCTTTTATGCTACGCAGAAATGACAACACATTATCAAGTTGTTGATTAAAGTTTACCTCTGCCTTTATGTTAATATTTAATTTAAATAAAATTGTATTATTTATTAAAATAGCTTGCTAGTAAAGCTGGCTACTCGCTAAGTGTGCTGTGCATACGTAGCACTGCTGGCTTCATCAATATGATATGTTAAAGTGATGGCTTTCTGTCAATAAGCCATACCTCATTTTAGCCACCTATTTATTCACACACACACACACACACACACACACACACGACAGAGAGAGCCACGGTACACATGAAACAAATTCCACATTGTCAATAGATTTAGTCTTATTTTTGACTAGATCATCCCTGTGAGGAATGTTAAACTCTAGTAGCACTGTTTAGCATACTTTAACTAGCACCATGTTTTTAAGCATTTACTTTATTTATTTATAAAATCTTCTAATATCTACAAGATTTTCAGCTAATCGTTGGTTCACCGAGACCACATCATGATCTGGTGAGAGCTAGCTTACATGATGAAGTATGACAGTAATGCTAACTAGCAAGAAATTATCAAGCCTGTCAACATTTTTGACAGAACTGACAGGTAAGAAAAAAGTGCACACTTTACATCCATGTCCATTTTCTTTGTTCTAAGTGACAAGTTAGCATGTCATGAACCTTATTTATTTTTGGACCTGTCTGTCAAGCTCTTGTGGCATTTACTTTTTTTTTTTTTTCTTTCAGCTGTTTTTTTTTTTTTTCTGGGGTAAGTAATCTACTTTCTATTGACAGCATGTTAGCCACATCCTGTGTCCATAACTCTAAAATATAATTGCAGTTTTCTTTTTTTTTTCTTTTTCTTTTTTTGAATTACCAATTTTCCTAATTATATCCTTCCTAATTAGCAATACATACTAGCAAAAAAATCACAACCATGTTTTTAGCATTTGGTAGTGTAGACTCAAACATTTTAGCAGGGCCGTGCTAATTTGCGACCTTGTTTCTTCGCTAAAAAGATTCAGTGTAGAAAATAAACATTGTTTTGCACTTTGCCTGTCAGGAAAACATCTTCCTTCTCCAATTTACATCCATGCGCCGGTGCATCATATTAATTATTCATGTCTTTAAAAAAAACAAAATGGAGATAAGACGGTTATGCATGCAATAATTATGAATTTCTTTACAGTACATTTCTTTTTTGCATGATATTACATTAAGCAATTTCCTTAACTATAATGAACACTATAGTCATGTTTAAAAGTTCAAGAGTGCACCCTATTTTAATTATATGTTTTTTATGTAAAAACATAATTAGGCAAACAACATGTTGTGCCATTATTTATTTAACAAAATGAAGCCAAAAAGAATAAAAAATGTAACCCCATGATTCAATAGCTTGGAGATCCACATTTATCAGCAATAACTTGAAGTAATAATTTTCTGTATGATTTTATCAGTCTCTCACATCATTGTGGAGGAATTTGGGAATTTTGCTCAATCAATAAGAATAATATTTGTGTGTTGAAGTGTGTTATTAACCCTACATGTACCGTACATACATTAAGCTATTTAAACATGAACAAGCGGGAATATTTACATTAGCTCAGAGCAGTCACGGAAAGTTTGCTGACTACTTTGTTTCTTGTGTGTGCATGTGTGTGTGTGTGTGTGTGTGTGTGTGTGTGTGTGTGTGTTGGTTGGGGGCAGGGGAGAGTGTATGTGTGTCAGAGAGAGTTCATTAATGTTATTAAAACACAACATACTAGACACACCCACACCAAGTCCCTTCCTTTAAAATATGGCCACTTACATCCACTTTTATTTATGAGGGGCGTTCGTGTCAAAGCAGGACTTTTGGTTGTGCAGTACAACAGAACACAGTTATGAGAACGTCCTTTAATTCTCTATATAACCCCCCTCTATATAACTTCTTTAATGTCATTTTCATTCTTGGAAATGTAAATACTTTGTAAAAGAAAGAAAAAAATAATACATATTTTTTCATAGCGTTGTTGTCAAGTTTAATCGGTTTTTTTTTTTTTTTTTATATTTATATATTTTTAGCCAGAAGAGATTTTTAAGGAGAATTGAATGTTAAAATAGGAAACTGGGTAGGAAAATTATTATTTATTTATGATTAATATACTAGGTATTGCTTAATATTATTGTACAGTATCACATTTAAATGAGGAATTTAACCAAACCCCTATAGATATGCATGTATACACATGGGATTTATATAAAACACATGTCATTGTTGTTTAATTCCATTGCATCTCTGCTGAAATGAAGCTTTGTTACCATGGCATTGACACACACACACACACACACACACACACACACACACACACACACACACACACACACACATATATATATACACACTGTTTTGTATTTGCTTTTTAGGCATGTTTGAACACAGATCCACATTCCTCATGTTAAGCTGACGGACGGCAAAGCGGCAGGATTAAAGTAACCTGAATTTAGAAATGATCAAGGAGTAGTGTGTGGGATTAATCACAGGCGTGTGTAACCACATCATTTGAAACAGGCCTTAACTAAACAGTAATTAAAAACTTAGCATCTGATTAAAACTGTCAGCATGATAATCATTCAGACACCATTGGCAGTGTTATTCATCAGATTTATTAGTTTTCCGTTCTTGGAATTTTTTTCAGGATTCATTTTAACAGCTTTCACTTAATCTAATCTAATCTAATTTATTCTAATCTAATCTAATCTATTTGCCAAATTACATTTAAACCACCTTGATGTGATAAGGCAGCAATACATCTGGAATGGGTTGCCAGTCTATCAAAGGGCTTCTCCTTTGCATTCACATATCCTGCTAATTTGTCTTATCCAGTCTACTTACTGGCAGTTTTTAGGGAGGTAAGGAGCAGAAACTTGAGACATCTACCCAAGCTCGAGATTAAACTTTAGGAACCTGGACCTGTGATACGCCACTGTACACCGTGTTCCCTTTGTTGGAAAAATGTTAGAAATTAAAAATTATGAAGTCATATAAAAAATTAAAAATAAAGAAAAAATAAAGGAAAGAGGATTTACCAGCTAAATAATACAATTAAATAAAAATAGGAACTTAAAAAAAGTAAAATATTAAATAATAATAATAAAAAAAAAAACATAACAGAACATAAATAAACAAGATTTAAGAAAAAAAAAAAAGCAAATAGCAAATACCAAATTAAGGTTGTACTTAAGCTAGTTATAAAATAAAGATGAAAAGATTAATAAAACAAAAAGCTATTAGAAGTTTATGAAAAATGTAAATATTAATACATTTCAGAAAACAAACAAAGAACATTAGTAAATAATAAAAAAGAAATTGACAGTACAGCAAAGCTCAAACATTAGGCAATTCAAATGAAAGCATATTAAATGTTGCAGCAACAAATTTACATAAGAATTAGTTAAACAAAAACATACAAAAATTATATAAAAGAAAATTAAAAGTAAAAGCAAATTTAAGACATTATCATTCAAAATAAAAGATAAAAAAATAATAAAAGTTACATAAAAAAACATTATAGTAAATAAGAAGATACACAAAAGAAAATGTAAAATGTATAATTATATGCAATATTTTTTTCCTTTATATTAATTTTAATAAAAAAAGGGTTGGACATTAGCTAATTAGAATACAAATGTTAAAATTGAAATAGAAACAAACTATAGAAAACAATATATAAAAACATCCAGTTAAAATCAAATAATAATAATAATAATAATAATAATAATAATAATAATAATAATATTATTATTATTATTATTATTATTATTATTATTATTATAACTTGGCTATTTACCTTCCCTCACTTTGAGGTTTTTATTTTTTATTTTTTTTTAGTACTGAGCATAATGCAGCTCTGAAGTGTTTCTGGAGCATTAGATTCTTTTCTGCTTGTGTAAGGATTCCCTCTGTTAAATAAACTTCTCAATTTTCATGTGATTTAGAGTTTCAGGGCTCGCCAGAGTTTCATTCCATCCTTCATAAACACAACACCACGCTTTTTGTTATTCTGGGCATTTTTATTTGGGACACACATCTTATTTTGGATGCAAATATTGAGGACAGTTTCTTTTGAACATTATTTAGGACAGTGCTTTCCTCTAGACATTATTTTTGGACCATATTATAAGTCAATTATGTAATTGTTCTTCTGGATGTTCTTTCCCTCAACACATTAAGAGATACTTGATACCAGACACTGAATTTTATAATTAACACAAAATATTATTTTCTTAGTCTTTTCGTGATTTGTTTTCATAACGTTTTTTATTTGCACATCATGTTGTTTTGTTCTTGTATAATTAAGGTCATCATTTTTAACATTTTATATGTCACTGTCTTTCTCATTTGACATTTTTCATTAATAAACATTGCTGATGGAAACGTTTTCAAGGTTTTCACTCGAATTATGATTGGATAGCAGTGGATAACCAAATAACAGTTTGGAGTGTTTTGTTAATTAATTTTTATTTATTTATTATTTTTGTAAAGAGCAACATATCTCATTTGTGTAAGTATTCAGACTCATCACTTAGTACTTGTTCAAAGCACCTTTGGCAGCAATGACAGCCTCAAGTCTGCATGTGAATGATGCTACATGCTTGGCACACCTTCCTTTTGGAAGTTTCTTCCATTCTCCTTGGCAGAAGCATTCAAGCTCAACCAGTTTGGATTTTCAGGTCTCTCCAGAGATGCTGTACTGGGCCCAGGTCCAGACTCTGTCTGGGCGACTCCAGGACTTTCACAGAGATGTTCTGAAGCTACCCCTGTACTTTCTTGGCGGTTTGCTTCGGATCGTTGTCTTTGTGAAACATAAACTGTCAATCCTCCTGAGATCCTGATATCACTATGGAGAAGGTTTTGACTATTTTTTCCCCCTATACTGACTAATCTCCCAGTGCCAGTAGCAGACAAAAACACAGCATGATGCTACTACAGCCATGTTTGATTGTAGGGATGATCCAGGCCCAATTTCTTGATTACAAATAGTTAAATATTTGTGTCATCAGAGCAGATGTTGTTTCTGTCTATGAGTCATTTTGCTTTTTGGCAAACTCCCAGCAGGCTGTCATGTACCTTTTACTGAGAAGGCTTCTGCCTGGCTGCTCTATCATATAGTCCTGACTGGTCTAACCAAGGCCCTTCATCACTAATTACTCAGTTTGGCTTTTGGGCCAGACCTGAGAATGTCTGGCCCAAACAAATCTCAGTTGTTCCGAATTTCTTCTATTGGAGAATGATGGAGGTTATCGTGCTCTTGGTTGTTTTGGTCGTGCTCCAGAAGTTTTCTTGTATCTTTCCTCAGATCTGTGTCTTGACACAATCCTGTATCGCAGCTCTACAGGTAATCTTCTAGACCTCATGGATTCGTTTTCAAGATCTACTGTGAGTCCTTAAACAGACAGATGTGTACCGTTTCTAATCATATCCAATAAAGTCAATTAGGCAGAGGTGGATCTCAATCAATTTGTAGTATGTAAGGAAATGTATTTATTTAAGAATTTATTTTGTGAATTAAATAACACTCCAAACACCTGTTTTTACTTTATCATTGTGGAGTTTTGTGTGTAGAATGATGAAAAAAGAAAAAAAAAAAACTTGAGTCCATTTTAAGATGAGCATGAAAAGCTTACAGGTGTTTAAAACGTTATGTCTGCACTTTCATTTATTTTAGAACTATTATGACTAGTAATTTTTGGCCATTGTAATTCTCCCCAAAACACAAGCTATAATTTATTTATTTTTCCTCAATTGACCTTCGTTTTTGTTTGTGTCACTTAAAAAAAAAAAAAAAAATTGTTTTCCTCTTCTTTTTATCCCTTTTGTTTTTGTCCCTCAACTGACCTGCTTGTTTATCTCCTCAAACGTTTTATTTAATTTGCTTCCTTTTTGAGGACAGAACTTGTTATGGACCCACTGCATGGATAATCTTTGTGAAGGTCTGCGGGATGGCGACGACATGAAGTGTGTTTACATCAGAGAGACGGTTCCTGAGAGAGAGAGAGAGAGAGAGAGAGAGAGAGAGAGAGAGAGAGAGACACGTCTTGACAGTCAGGAATCCTGATCATGTCCTAATTTATCTTCATGACACGCTCATGGTGAAGGAACTTCCTGTCAGCAGGCATGGGCAGAGCAGCATCAGAGAGAGAGAGAGAGAGAGAGAGAGAGAGAGAGTATTGGACTTTTTACATTTTTTTTAATCCACATTGTTGTGTTCTTTGTCCTCACTGTCCCTTTCGTTGTTGTCCTTATTTGCCCCTCCTGCTTTGTCTCTCAGTTGGCATTTTTTAAAATCATTCTTGTTTTTGTGTCTCAACTGTTTATGTTGTTTACCCCTCAGTTGTCCTTCTTGTTTTTATTGCTCCTATTTTTGTCACACAATTGTTGCTCTTTGTTTTGTCCTGTGATTATCACCACCCCCCCCCCCCCCCCCAATCTTGTTGTTTTTCGTCCATTAGCTTTCTTATTTTTGTCCTTGGCTGTTACTCTTGTGTATTTTGCCTTAAGTATCGTGTTTCTTTCTTTTCCTAATTTTTGTCACTGGATGTGTGTTTTTTCTCCCTTAATTTGTCCCACTTATTTTGCCCTGCTCTTGTTCTTTGCCCCTTGTTTGTTTTCACTTTTTTGTCTGTGAAATGTTTGGCTTGTTTTAATTCTTTTAATCAATTGTTACTTTTGTTTTTCTCTCTAAATTGCATCTCTTGTTTTTTTTTTCTTTTTCTTCTATTGTCCTTCGATTATCCTTCTTGTTTTAAACCCCTTTTGTTTTTCATCCGTTAATTCTCCCCCTTGTTCTGGCCATTGATTACTGCTATTGTCTATGTCCCTGTTGTTTATCTCCTTGATTGTCTTTGTTGATTTTGATCACTAATTATCCTGCTTGTTTTCACTTCCAGATTGTCCTTATTTTGTTGTTTTTGTGAATTTTTTGTGAACCCCCCCCCCCCAATTACAATTTTCCCTTATTTTTGTCCTTCTCGTTGTCCTACCCCAATTATTGCTCTGGGTTTTATTCCTTGAATTGCCTCTCTTGGTTTATTTTGTCCCTCAACTGTCCCCTTGGCTGAACTTTTTTTGCAGCAGGAGACGCTGCATCAGTTTATTCGATTCTGCGGAGGAAGGATCTGCTTATTCCGGATTTGCAGCCAGGAAGCTAAAAATAGCTCCACAGTGGTGAGGCAGAGCGGTGGAGGTGAAGCAACGGAGAAAGAAATAGAGTGATAGAGAGATGGAAGAAAGAAGTGAGCTATATTAGAAGAATAATGGGATGAATGATGTTAATGTGAAATGCTGAGGTTTAGGGGAAGACGGACAAAACACGTGTGCTTTCCTTCTAAAAGTACTAAACATGAAGAATGACGTGACTCAGACTGCCCGAAGCCACACCTTTTTTTAGTGAGACTGTAGCCACAAAGTCTGTCTTCTTCAATGAGACTGTAGACAAAAGGCCACACCTTTTTGACTGAGACTGACAGGCGCATCGTCATACTGCATATTCACCTGCATAATACTTGCTTCCTGTATTAACAAAAAACCTGCATGTAATTTGCTTTTTACCGTTTATCACGTCCGATCCGTAGGTGTGTGTGTTCTGTGCTGATAAAACTTTTAAATAATATCAATGATGTCTTGCTCATGGCAAACTCGGGCTGGTACAGACTCGAGATCAAACGCAGACAGAACTGATGTGGATCCAAACAGGCGGAAAATTAGCCACTAACGTTGACATCTGGAAAGAGAAATATCCCAAAATACAGCAGACCCTCGGAGCATGTCCCAGCCTCACAAAGCACTTCTTCACATAACACAGAAGCAGAATTACTGAGATGTGAGGCGCTGGAATTGTGTCGGTTCTCATGTGGAATTTGGCCCCAAGCAGAGTAACTGAGAGAGAGAGAGAGAGAGAGAGAGAGAGAGAAAGAGAATTTGTCATTTCTCAGCAACTTCAACACCCGACCACAACATTTCTCAATTGTCGCCAAAATCGGAGACGAAACGAGTCAAGATCAAAGCGGCGAAGCGAGTGACACGCCAAATCATCTCTGCTGTGCATTTATGTGACCATTCTGATTAGCATTCAAGTTAACATGCTACAGACACTACGTCACAAAAAGGACAACAGCAAAACAGGCACAGGGTGTCGGCCAGCTAAAACCTAACATACTTTATCATTTCTATCTTTCTTTCATTCCTTGTTTGTGCTTCCTTTTCTAATCTTCCCCATTTTTTTTCTGTCAAATGTTCAGTATTTGCTTATTCATCATCTGTTTGAAATGTCTTAATTCATTCTTTATTTGCCTTTATTGTTTCCATTCATTCATATTTTAAGCTGTCAGTATCTGTCATGTATTCAGCCCAATTCATTAATTAATTCATTCTTCCATCCATTATCTATATATCAGGCTTATCCTATGCAGTGAAGCATTCATCACTGTGGCTTCGCACCTCCATGGTCAAGTGTTTGATACACACCTTGGGTCTGTGTGCACGGAATGTTCTCACCGTGCTCAGTTTCTTTCCACAGTCCAAAGAAATTAGGCTAATTGGCATTCCCAAAGAATTGCCTGTAGTGTGTGTGTGTGTGTGTGTGTGTGTGTGTGTGTGTGTGTGTGTGTGTGTGTGTGTGCCCTGCAATCGGTTGGCACCCAGTCCAGTGTGTACCCCGCCTTGTGCCCAAAGTAGTGGGATAGAAGCCCAGCAATCCACAACTCTGCACAGGATAAACGGTATAGGTGCAGGGTCGCAGGGCATCTGAAAAAGGGGTTTCACCCCAAACACACACATGCTTAATCACAGGAATATTTTGATTTCTTAAACACACATAGTTTGTTTAGAGCACCATTCGTCACGTTCCAGGTGCTGCCAGTGAGTCACAGGACGTGCTCAGGTTCAGACACACCTCCGAGACCTACGCCAAAAAATTCCTCCAACACAGAATACAGTGCACAGAACACACCCCGTTATACAAGTGTAGGTGTGTGTATGTGTGTGACTAATACTGTAGCACCTTTTAGAGCCTGAGGGGCCTGACATCAGAAACTGCATACTTAACTGAAACTAAACCCTAATGGCTCTCAGGTGGGAGCCCTGCCCTGCCCTGCCCTGCCCTGTCCTAAACAGTACCCTACTCCCTACTCTCTAGTGCACTTTGAGTGTCACCTAGAGTATGTCATTTGGTAATGGGAGCTGATGTTGGCTTAATAATGATCACCAGCCTTGGAAAAGATGTGTTAACTCACATCAGCGAAATATCTTGGTGTCATTTTCAGCAGTTCATTCAAATGATTGTATGTGTCATTCTTCATCAATGAAGTGCGCTGCTGTACCTGAGTATCTATTCATGATTTAACTACTTGATGGTAGCTCAAAAGATGGGCCGCCACTGGTAATCCTGACAACATCTTTATTCACAAACACTGATCGCAAGGCACTTTATGACAGTTCACTTAACAGTAGTCAGTTTGCTTACTTTAACTGAGTTCATCCAGAGAACTCAAATATTTCTCTTTCTTTTTTTTCCCCCCACAAAGCAGGCCTACAGGAGGATCAGTATTTCCTAATCATGAGAAATTAAGTCTTCTAGAAGTTATAAATGTGCGAAAAGAAACAGTCCTGAGACCCGTTTTTAAAACACAAAGACTTGCGACGACTGTTTCCCCTGTTTGCCCACCATTTTGAAATTTTTCCCTGGTGATTGGAACATGATCAGTCTCTGCTCATGGCACTTTCTTTACCCTGGATTGGTTGGGGCCAATACTTCATGCAGAACAAATAATGGAATGCAGTCAGTAATTGTACTCTTGCACGGCAGATGGAGCTGATAAACTCAATGTATTGTCCTGATGTATCGCTTCGTCCATGAGTCGAAAACACTGATTAGCCTTGATGGCCTTTTTCGGCTTGGTTGTTTATTACATATAAAGACAAAATTGTCCAAAATTGTGGACACAAACATTTTAACAAGCACTATGAAGATTAGCGTGCACTGGAGTGTGTGTGTCGTTCACTCGCTCGCTCTTTTATTCCTCATCCTCTTCTTTCACTATTTTCTAATTGAAGAAGCCCTGGAGTGTTTTGTACTTATTCAAGCGGGGAAAAGTCACATTTGCAGCGCAGATGAATACTAGAGGAGTAGAAAGGCAAAGGATGACTAACTCTTGTGTGTGCGTTTATATGTGTGTGTGGGGTGGGGACTGATATACATGTGAATGCACACAGAGGTTGCATCTGTGTATCTGGTTCGGTTGAGGGCTAGGGTTACATATGTGCATAATTAACATGTGTGAGGAATCACAGAGTGATCATGACGGGAAGCACCTCTCAAAGCCGCATCCACTGTTTGCGTTAGGATGTTAGGGATATTTTATTTATGGGAAACAAAATACGTATATAGAAATATAAATAAATAATTATTCATTTTCATGATCTGAATAAGAAATAAGGATAAATACAATTATAAATGATTAAGTATAGCCCAAGCAGTTTTCTGGGTGCGGGCCCAGGAGAAGGAGGTGGGTGGTTAACTGAATCAACATGGCAAAATGGCATTTTAAAATGACAGTTATTAAAATCACTGAGCTAACCTGGCCTGATTTGCACTGGAATGCACTGAGTCTGGACTAGCTCTAGACTAGATACTTGACTAGACTGATTGCATGGTACACTTGAAATACTACTGGCCTAGGGGTTTGGTTTGGGCCTAGGTTTCAATCAATGCAGTTTTGCACTTGCCCTGTTTGGGTACTGGACTGGGAACAGTTCTGGATACTTGACTGAGTATGAACTGGATTTGGATTTGATCAGAAGGTGCTCCTGGATTATTTGTGTTGGGGACTGAGTTGATTAGGTCTGAGTTGAGTTCATCTCCAACCCTAATCAAACACACCTGAACAAGGTGAGGTTTTTTTTTTTTTTTTTAAGGTTGAAATCTGCAGGACTGTGTTTTTCTAGGACCGAACTTGGTCTAAATTATATATCTGGTGCATATGTATTAGACACTAGATTTGAGTCTTCATTTTGACTTTATTATCTGACTAATTGTTGGGTTCTAGTCTTCATTTACTTCAACTGGGAACTATTATATACAGTAGTAACTATAGTAACCAAAACTTGACTGGGTGATGGATATTGGACCCCATTGGATTGAGCGTTGCATAATGGAATGGGCAGGATGTTACATACAGGATTTAGGGTAAAATTGGTTATTTGGTCCTGAATTGGATGTCATGGACAGTGAACTTGGTATCAGGCCTACATCAATAGAATGTTGGGTACTGAAACTAAAGGTTTATACTGAAGTGGGTGCTATGCAAATGACATGACTGGCAGTTACTTGACTGGATTATGTGTTGGGTGCTGGACCTAGACATTGGATAGAACATAGTTGGATATTGGATATAGGTTATAGTCATTGGACTGGATAGCAAACCTATTTGATTACATTAGGCCTGGAAATGAACAGGGTATTATCTTGCACCTGGCGTTTACTCTGGATTTGGTTTATAACATTTGGCTAAATTGGCTGCAAACCTTTAGAGTTCCTAAACACATCCTTGGAGACCCCAACAGACAGCTGATCCCAATCATTGTCCTTCCATTTTCAAAATAAAATAGTATGTCACATCTCTATGTGTCAATGCCAGACAGTTTTTGCCACATCACCCAGTGTATCGGCATTGGTAGGCGCTAGGAGCTAATGAGTGTTGGGGCGCTGTCACTCTCGATCACTCTAATGGCCTTCAGCGGCATCTTCTCTTCCTGTTACTCTGTTTCAGTGTCGCTCTTTCACTCTTTGACTGAAGGACTTGCAGTGTTTCCATTAGCTGTCTGGGAGGTTTGGTGCTTACTGGCATGAAAAAGACTGTTTTTCAAAAACAAGCCAAAATAAAAAAAAAAAAGAAAAGAAATATTAATGACTCAAAAAATATGATGAATATCTCTGTAAATGGGGTATAAATTTATATCTTCCATCATAATGGAAGGATTACTATGGTATATCTGAGATGAAATTAACATCTAGCTAATCATCTATTTTTTAATTGCCATGTTTCGGTGATAGATTGCATAGTACACATTTTAAAAAAAATCTGTCTTTTACAAAGTAATTGGTCGAACCATAAGTTTAACTAATTGGACCTGCATTAGGGGTGCTGTTGCACCAAAACTGAAACCAAAGCTAGTTGCAACCAGTTTGGCATTTAGCATCAAGGAACAAACATGTAAGGAGAACATTTTGCTTATCTTTCCTTCCTGTCTTTTTAAGGTTTATTCTTCTTTTTTATTTTAAATTCTTTTGCTCCATGTATTACACATTTGCTGGGTTTATCACCTTGGATAATGAGATATGCCACTCAAACAATTGTATACGCTTTAGAAGGGAGATATTAACCTAAAAATAACTGAAACATTTTTATCTTTAATATGATGTCAGCTTGACTGTTAGTTGCTGCCAATTGAAATTTGAGACTATTTTGATATCATCATTCAACACTTTACATTATCTCACATTGTCACAATTTTTATTTCTGTTTACGCCAGATAATTTTTTTGTTAAAGTTCTGGGGGAAAAATTGTAATGTGTAGTATGTTTGGAGATTGTAATGATACGCACAAACACACAAAACATTCACCAGGTTTCTGTGCTGGTTGAAACTGGGCTTATGGAAATACTGTATGTCTCCTGCATTTGTTGGTTTGTTATTTCACTTCATAGTCTAGGCTGAAATGCTCAATTGTCGAATGCGTGATCTGATGAAGAATGCATTCAAAGTAAAGTTTCAGCTCCTGCAATCGAGCTCCAGTTCAGCTCTTCACCTAACCTCTAATTTTTTTCAAGGAGCAGATGTTAAATAAATAAAAAAATATGCATTGCATTTCCCCATATGGTCCTGATCCAAGAACGTACAAAAGCAAGAATAATTAGCGCTGGATTAGGTACATGGTTATTTTCACAGAATCCAGGTCACGCAATCATCTAGCATTCTTGCCCAAAGATGGTCATGGTCTCAAAACTAATCATTAGCGCTTGTACCAACCTCAACAGGTTTTTCATCTTCATGCGGACTTCAAGAGCATGTGGGTTTGCAAGTCCAAACAAACACAGAACATTGTTGAAGATTAATAAGCAGACACAAAAGTATTGCTTGAATAACATGAAAGGTTCAGTTGTAGGGTGTTTTATAACGTGCTAATGTGAACGCCCAATGAGGACAATGGAGGGCCAAGACTGCTAGAGAGCCCTTATTCACTCTTTAGACTAAAAGACCAAAGCCCTCACCTGCTTGGGTTTCCTTTTCAATCTTTCCACCTTTGAACATAAACTTCTGAACTAAACCTAGCAAGGAAAAAAAAATTACTAAAAGTTTGTGCTTCAGAGCTTCTGTACGGGTACCTCAGTGGAAAGGTTATTGATAATATAGTATCCTGTGTTTAGATGATATGATTATTTAATAGTATATTCTGGAAATGTTTTACCTACCCCTTAGCCATGTCAGATACCCTTTGGTTTTGGTAATAAAAAAAAAAAAATAAAGAGAGAAAAAAGATTTTGTCATTTGTCTACTTGGCTGCTTAAATTTCTACTTTCATTGTCTAAAATAGAACTAAATGAATATGCTAATTAAGCCAATTAAGTTAATTAAAAAATGCAATTTAAATCACCAAATAAAGTGTGGCATTGCTTTTTAACGCAATTAGGCAGACACCCTAGATTTGAGAATTGAAGGATTTAAGATTTGGGTAACATCTGGGTAATGCTTGTGTAGGGAAGCAGAGATCACCAATGGACCTCATTCTGACACTTTTCTCTCATCATACTGTTTATGCGTAACAATAAAAATGTTAAAACAAGTTTTTCAAATATTTTGACCCAGACGAGGTGGGGGTGGGGGCGGGTTGGTTGAAGCAGGTCGCACACTGTAGATGCAGCTGAGAGAAAAGAGCGCAGAAGTCCAAAATGTGTGCTCCAGATGTGCAGACGTGACAACGAGTCAAGCATCTGGAGAGTGTACTTGGGTCTGGATTTAAAACATGAGGAGAAAAGAAACTCGATCAGCTTTAGCTTTATTTAAAAAAAAAAAAAAAAAAAAAAAAAACCATGCATGGCAAAAATCAGGTAACCGTGTGCTAATCATTACTAACCAAGTCAAGTCAAAATCTCGAGTAGTGTAAACAAGTCCTGCTGAGATGACTTCACTCTAAACCCAATAATCAAGTTGTATCAGAAGTCAGCATGAGCAATGAGGTGAAGCAAGGGGTGTTTATATAGCTAAATGCAACTTCCTGAAAAGATTGCCATGACCTGTCAAAAATATTTTACATTTCGATAAATCCTTGCTGTAAACAGGAGTTATACAGTAAGTCAGTGCTTCATACAAAGCCGATTTATTGAATACATATCTTGTAACACTTGTGTAGCTTTACAATTAACATATAAAAAAAAATACAGTATTTCTTTGTAATCATGAAACATTAATGTAAAACCAGGAAAAATTGCAATTCTTGTAAAATTATAATCTTGTACAGGTCTAAGAATGACTTGGTGGTTAGCAATGTCACCTCTCACGTCCACGGCTGGGGGTTCGAATTTCACCTCCAGTTCTGTGTGCATGGAGATTTCATGGTCTTGCTGCATTTCATAATGGATTTCCTCTGAGTATTCCAGTTTCCTCCCACAGTCCAAAAGCAGTGTAGTCTGATTGCTGTTTCTATAGCGCCCTACGTCCTGCTGTGATCCAACGCAGGATAAGGGGTACAGATGATGGGTATACATGGTTGACAGACATTTTAAAGATCCAATGGATGTAAAGACGGAAATCGTGATAAACAGACATACCTGTATACAGACGAAGAGAAAAACAGGCACAGACAAAAAGAAACAGAAATATAAATATAATATAAATGAAAAATTTCAGCCTATCGAGATCCATGGTGATCTATGGGACTGACGCACCCAATTTGGCCAGAATGTTGTTACCACGGCGATGGTCTGTCTGGAAGAAAAAATATTGACGTCTGGTGGTTATAATTGGAAACTTGATTGAAGAAACCACTCCAGTATGTGTCATATTAATGTATTGGAATTCCACAGTGGCTAATATTCCGCCACTCTGAGCATGCTGTCATCGTTCTTATTAAATTCTTCATTAAGCACTGCAACATAGCGCAGAATAATTACATTCGGTAAACAATTAAGATGTGATTATGTAAGCAGCGCAATGTAATAAAGCAGGTTCGGGGGGTGAAATTGCTTGCTGTTACGATGTTGAAACCTGTGGTATTGTTGCATATTTCCTCAGTCTCAGTTCCTGCGTTCGTAATTGGAGTCAATATTCTCGCTTTCCCGGGAGGACGCAGAAATTCCAGGTGCATCAGATATTTCCAGCATGAACAGGCCTTATTCAGAGCTTTTCTCCATACAGCCGTGTTCTGAATCGTACAGCAAATTGACTCGCTGAGCATATCATTACTCTGTATCAGCATGGATGAGCTTTCATTAATGTGGTGTTTCTTAGACCATGGTGCTTGACATTAGGGCTATTATTAAACTTCATTCTCGAAAGTAATAGACATTGATGTACAGTGCTTTTGCACAGCACCCCATTAATGTTGCTAGGTAATAGGCTAATCAGCTTATTGGAGAGATGGTACTGTAATTTAATTATGTTTCTGATTATGTAGCAAATTGTGTCGCTGGTTCATTACACACATTGCAAGGTTTAGAATGTTGGACACACATAATGTCTTTATCAGAATGAGCTAAACAATAATGCCTTGTATTTTTAGAAATTGCTTAAAGCATGTACATTTACCATGCTAAATATAGCATGCTTAGTGCACTTCATAGGGTGTAAAACTCCATTTTGTGCTCTTTTTAAAAAGCAAAGGCCCCATCTACCACCAGAGAGTTGCCCTTTTAGGGAAATTCCAAGTATCCGTTTTAAGAAATTAGAATTGTTACCCAAAAGAGCATTTAAGAAAAAAAGTGTATAGAGCCTGGAGCTGCATTTCTAATTGTCCACCACAAGTAATTCAATCCATGTCCAACTGAAACACACTCACAGTCACCTGAAATCCATCCAAAACCCACAACTGAACCCACTACCACCTGACATCCACCCATACATACTTTTATATGACATTGTGTTATTCTGACCAAGTGTGTGAGTCTGACTAGAACCAGACTTTTAAAATTAATGTAAACATGTTATGCTTATTGAAATCATAAAAAGCACAAAAGCAGACTTCTTAAATTCAGATTAGCAAACCCAGATAGTGAGGGTGGAAGTGCAAGAAGGTTGCTAGCCACTTAGTAACGTATTAGATCAACCAGAAATACAATACTAACAAATTGAAATGGGGCATATTGTCACCTACCATAGTGGAGTCGATTGTCCTGCTGTGTTTGTATAATGGGACAAAGACAGTAGTCCAATTAACCAGCCTAGGTGAGCTTCACCATGGCTTGACTTAACTGTGCATGTAAATGAACTGCTAAATTCAGAAATCTCATCTGTTAACCGTTGAAACTTTTTAATGAGGGGAAAAAAGCCGTCCAAACCAGCCTGTTCATATGTGAAAAATTAATTGCACCTAAACCTTATAACTGGTTGTGCGATTCTGCCTGTTGTCCATTGTTGGCAAAGTTTTCACCAAAATAATTCAATCAAGGCTGCAGAGCCACCGCGAGCAGACCAGCCGTGAAGAGCAATCATGATTCAGGCCACATTGGGATTGCGTCAATCAAATATTCACCATCCGACAACTGATGGAAGAAAGAGTCAGATGCGGGAAGCTGACTGTCAGTGTCTTCTTCGATTTCAAAGCTACTTTTTACTGTCAGCGGTGGCATGCCCTGTGGAGAGCATTGAAGGCCGAACACGTGCTGCTGAAGATCATCAGGCTTCTCCAGGCTCAATACCATGGCTCAACAAGCAGAGTATACATCCGGAATGAGCTCTGTGAGGGCTTCTCCATCCAAACTGGAGCTGGAGTTCATCAGGGTGATGTCGACACTGCTTTTCAACATCGAAGATGTTTTGATGATTGATGCATGAGTGATTTCTATTATCAGAAAAGTATTTGAGGGCAAGCATGGTGTCCAGTACGATCAGAATAACAAGACCTAATGTTCACCGACGATTCTTTGCCCACACCGAGGCTCAAGCTACTGGCATCCTATTCCGCATAGCCACCATTGCCAAATCTTACAGTCTGAAGATCAATGCAAATAAGAACAAAGTTATGACCACAGATAGATCCGGTGCGACCATCAACCGGCGGTTAAAGACCAAATCTGGACATGCAGACTCCTATGTTTTGGCCACATCTGCAGAATGAATAGCAGTAGGCTACCATACAAGATCATGTCAAGAGAGTGGCCACACCACTGGAGGTTGCAATGAGCAGCATCAAAGAAAACATGGATCAAACAAATCAAAGATCTGTGGAGCCAATGACTGACCATTGATAAGGCCAAGTGCAAGACTGCAGACCGACAAGAGTGGAAGAGGACCGTGAATGATGTTTGGAATCCACCTCACCCACAGTGCTGTATTGGCCAAAATAATTCAATCAAGGACAACACAATCTACCAACCGATGGCTAGGGATCTAAGAAGAAGAAGAAGAAAGCCATCCTTGGTGGCAACTGGCAGTGAGTATTTCACATCGCTGTGGAGGAATTTTGGCCCACTCTTCCTTTCAGAATTGTTTTGATCTTGCTACATTGGAGAGTTTAACCTGTTTAAGGTCATTGGCCAGCATATCAATCAGATTTAAGTCTGAACCATGACTTGGACACTCCTCCTTGTTTGAGCCATTCAGAGATGGACTTGCTGGTGTGTTTCGAATCACTGTCCGCCTCACTAACATAGCCCAAGTGCACTGGAGCTTAAGGTCAAAACTGATGGCCAGACATTCTCCTTAAGGTTTTTCTATTAAAGCACATGGTTCCATCAATTGTAGCATGTCATCTGAAGCTGCAGAGCAGGCCCAGGCCATTGCACAATCACCACTATGTTTGACTGTTGGTATGATGTTCTTTGTATGAGATACTATGTTTTTCATCAGATGGACAATGCTCTTGTGCGTAAAGGAAACCACATGAAGACATGATTTGCCAAACTGTAAGTAGGATATCTCATGGATTTGGGCATTGACCTTAACCCCACTGAACACCGTTGGTCTAAACGGGAATTCTGATGCACCCCAGGCCTTGTCACTAATGCTCTTGCTTTTGATTGGCTAAATCCTCACATACTCATGTCCCAATCTAGTGTAAAGCTTTCCCAGAAGAGTGAAGGTTTTCGAATACAGCAAAACATGGAACATATCTAAAATGATTATGACTGTCAAGTGTCTACTAAACCTGTGCCCACCTGACCCCTACCAATAACTATCTGAGATCAACCGGAAACCTATGGAAAAACATTCCAAGAAACCCAAACTAGCCCAGGATTAACACAGGAACCTATCCACAAAAAAATGAGATCCAACTTATGTCGACTTCAAAATCTATCAACTAAATCCAGACACATTCAATGCACATCTACTGAAACCTTGGCCATCTGACATTCCCTCACTTAAACAAAATCCACCCACTGAACCCATGGCTTCTTACAAACCCTACAACTTGACCCAGGCTTGACTAAAGAAGCATTTCCCACCTAAAACCCACATGTTAAATCCACCTACACCTACCTGGAATCCACCAATCCTGCTTAAAACACACTTATGTCCACCTAAACTCACCCACTCAATGTTCTCATGGCAACCTGGAGGATGGAATGAAGTGGAGAGAAAAGCAATGAAAGGGTGTGAGGAGCTGAATTATTGATAAATAGCTGCAGGGATTGCGGCATTCTTCCAGCCAAGTTCAAACCCGGAATGGAGGTCCATTTAAATCATCTACCGTAATCCGCTCTACCAACTGAACTATCAGACATTGGCCAGGTTTTGTAGGTTCTGTTAAGAGAAGACAGATTCCCTTAATATGGCCAAGTAGAACCACCAAATAAACAAACATGAGGTTTAAACAGAAAAAAGGAGGGCTGGGTTGGAAATGGAACGCGATAAAGCCTGTGTCAGAAAGTAGAAAAACAGAATGAATAATTCCATAGTGATGAGATTTTCTCTCCTTAGTGTGATGATTCCAGGAGCATGGAGAAGTACACTTCCACCACTGTGGCCTAGATAGAAATGACAGCAAGCTGCCCAGTCCAAAAGCATCACAGATCTACAGCAAAGCTCCATTCCAGCGCACTTCGTCCACTAAAGGCACAGGACACACTACAACCTCATCCCCTTTAATGGGAACCAAATTTGACGGTGTGACGTGGCTGTAACAGCACTCTGGCTTTGGGCTAGAAGCTCTGAACTGAGACCAGGACACAGCTCAGTTCAGATCAGGAAAGAGCTTTAGACAAAGACATGGCAAGTAGGATTTATGCCTCTACAACACTAAGCATGCTTGTGAGAGAAACAATATTATTGGACATTCTTTCTTTCTTTCTTTCTTTCTTTCTTTCTTTCTTTCTTTCTTTCTTTCTTTCTTTCTTTCTTTCTTTCTTTCTTTCTTTCTTTCTTTCTTTCTTTCTTTCTTTCTTTCTTGCTTGCTTGCTTGCTTGCTTGCTTGCTTGCTCTTTTATTTTCTTCTCAACTATTATTTCCATCTTTTTTTAATATGTTTTTGTTCCTGTTCCTAGCTTGCCTTGTTTCTTCCTTTTTTCTTGCTTGACTGTTTGCTTGTCTATTGTTTTTATTGCTTACATGTTTACTTCTCTCCACCTCAAATCTTTCTTTCCTTTTCTTTGATTGCTTATGCCTTTGTTTCTTGCTTGCCCCCTTATTTTCTCGTCAACCATTCTTTCCTTCTTGGTCCCTTTCTTTGTGACTTTTTGTATATTTCTATCTTGTTTTATTTTTATTCTTTTAATTTCTTCTTAACCATTTCTTTCTTTCTTTCTTTCTTTCTTTCTTTCTTTCTTTCTTTTTTTCTTTCTTTCTTTCTTTCTTTCTTTCTTTCTTTCTTTCTTTCTTTCTTTCCTGCATGCCTGCTTGCTTTCTTGCTTATTGTCAGTTTTGTTATTTACGTACTTGCCTAATTATTTTCCTCTTCAAATACTTCTTCCTTTCTTCTTTCCTTCCACCCTTCTCCACAGTTTCATCTGATCCAGACAGCTATCTTATTTTGGACACATACCCATATCTACTCCCATACACAAACTACTTTGGAAAGTTAAGGAAACTCTCCAGTTGGAAAGAGGTGGAGGAATGTTAACTCTCTTAACTAACATATTAACCACACTTCCTGGTTTGTATCCTGCTGTGAACCTGGTGCTAGATTTCAAGCTCATTGCCCAATTTGTATTGAACACACTGAAATATTAAGGCATTTTAATGTTCATGAAAAAATTTAATGTACATAACTTTCAATTATACAAATGCCTTAGTATCTTAGAATTTTTTCCCCCTTAAAATGATACTTCTGTGAGTAAAAGGAGGTTTCCTTTTGAACTTTTGCATGTCCTGAGGGGCCTGGATGGGTGATGGAAGGTTCTCTAAATCCACTCTTTAAACGGAAAAGGCTCCTGAGCAGAGACGACGGAGGCCAAGAGGCTGCTTCATCTCCGAAAACATAAACAGCTGTCAGAAAAGTTTGGAGAACGAACACGCAGCACGGCAATAAAGCAGAAAGATGCTTGTCCCTGAAGACATGGTCCAAAACACCTCGGTGACCAGCAGCAGGCGCTTATACATTTATGTTCAGGCTTCAGGATCTTTTTAAGCCTAAAGAGAGATGCAGGAAGTGAGCCGGCATCATGGCCCACTGGCTTCCCCTTCATAAATCCGTCCACTGATTGAATCTGGAACTGGCAAGACAAAAAATGTAGGTAAATCTTCAAGATGGAACTTGGGTTCCAGCAGGTTTTTCTGTGCGAATCTTTGAAAAAGGCGACTCTCAAGTCAAGCAGTGCTTTCTATAAGTCTGGGTTTCTCAAACTGTAAACCAAGTGCAAATATATAATATGCAAATACACTGTTGCTAAGCGACTGATGTGAGATTACCCTAGCTCATTACCTAAACTAACAATTTAGCTAGTTTGAGGCTGGACATAAGAGAGATCCGTCAGGAACATCTGATATTTACCTCTCTAAGATTGCTATGAAAAGCCTTAGTGCAACTGAAAAGACACCATAATTACACGGAACATACAAAGCTGCCTTCAGTACGGCCACCATTTTAAACGACATTATTGTGTCTGCACGTGTAAACGTTTCCAAAGTGGATGCTTCCTGTATGTTTTGTGTGTGTGTGTGTGTGTGTGTGTGTGTGTGTGTGTCTATATAAAGAATGAAACTTCCAAAACCCAGATCTGTTTTTCTTCAACACTTTATTTCCTTCTTTCTCTCTCTTTTTTCCTTTCCTTCTCAAACCTTTCTGTTTATTTATTGCTTTTCTCTTTTGTAATCTTATTTTTCAATTTCATTCTTTTTCTCAACTTCCTTTCTTTCTTCCTTTTTCCAACGTCTCTCATTCTTCCTTTTCTCTTTAAAATTCTAGCCTTTCACTATTTAAATGACCTAAATATTCTTTCTTTCTTTCTTTCTTTCTTTCTTTCTTTCTTTCTTTCTTTCTTTCTTTCTTTCTTTCTTTTCTCTTTTATAAGCTTGTTTTTTTTATTTATCCTTTTTGTCAACCCTTCCTTACTTCCTTGCTCCATTTTCTTTCCTTTCTCATTCATCTTTTTCATTTTATTTCTTTCTTACATTTCTTTCTTTTTTTCTTTCCTACTTTTTTGTCCTTTCTTGCTTCATACACCCGTTTGTCTGCTATTTGTATATTTTTGCAATCTTGTTTTTTATTCTTTCTCAACCCTTCACATTCTTACTTTCCTCTTTTCTTTTTTCCTCATCAACCATTTCTTCCATTCGGTCCCACATTACAGAAGGCAGCATGGGGTTTCTGTACTTTGGTCAAATCCGGCTCAGGAAAGGAGATAATTCAGTAATTCTGTTCAGGCAGAACAGCACAATTTGCTCTGAATGGTCTGAAGAACAACTGCTCAGGATTTCTTTTCACCTAAAGAACAGTGTAGGTAGAAACACTGGTGAATAGACGTTAACAGTATATATATATATATATATATATATATATATATATATATATATATATATATATATATATATACATTTATGTGTACGGTTGTACTCTATCAGTTGGGTAAAATGTACATCATGTCTAGAGACATCAGATGATGTCATGCTTTATCCAGGTCTTATAAAGAGCAGCATAACTAAATATCCCTCATTTTTAGCTTTAAAACTAACCCTCTAACCCAGGGAAAAGCACATCACTCCTCTTAAAAGCACACTTGAGTGTGTAGGGCTTGCGTTCTTAAACCCGCTGAGTGAATTCCAGGCGCTTTCCGCTTGCTGAGCACGTCTCCCAGCGATAATAATTCCTGCTCAGTAAACGACGAGCAGGCTGTCTCGGAGCGAGATTGGCCTTCATTGACTCTTTATGAAGTGCGGCTGAGTCGCTTCAGTCAATTCAAACTCCACCATCATCACCAATACGCGCACATGTTACATCATCGAGGGAAAGGGGCGCTTAGGCACAGGCTCACGATTGCTCACGTCATGTCTCCTGCCTGATGTCAGTGAGATAACTGAGTGAGAGAAACAGTGTAGAAAATATGAGTGAGGGGAGAGAAGGAGAACGAGAGATAAAGAATGATAGAAATAGAGAGAGAGAGACAGATCAAGAGAGACAGACAGGCAACCTGAGAGAAAGAAAAAGAAGAAACAAGTGAGAGAGAAAGAGAAAGTTGGATAGGCCAAAACAAAGAGTGAGAGAGAGTTTTGAGTTTTTAAGCACACTTTATTTTGAAACGATAAAGAAAAACCTACTTTACATTTTTACTTATATATACACACACATTCACATATAGACACATATACCTATATACTGTATACACACACACATACACAGACGAAATCAACATGCATACATTACACACACACACACACACACAGGCACACACACACACACACACAGGCACATGCATAACACAAGTATTTACATATTCATATATATATATATATATATATATATATATATATATATATATATATATATATATATATATATTTTTTTTTTTTTATTATTAACAAGACCTTTTTTCCAGTTTTAGTTTTTTTGTCCATTAATCAGTCCATTTTTTCTTCTTTCTGAGTGACGGTTGTTTTTTCTTTGTCTGTGAGTTTTTTGCAGTTCTTTTAACGTTTTTATTACCCGTCTCTTTTCGGTTTTTGACAGCTGTAGAAAGAGATGAACTTGTTCTTCTATGTTTACAGGTGTGTGTGCGGTGCTGCACCCGGCCTCTTTTTGTTTGTTGGTTCTGTGGCGGACGTCCCCTTCTGTTTTCTCCTCGGTTTTGTTGTGGTGGTGTTATCTTTGTGTGTCTGTGGTGGTGTGCTGGTCTTCGGCTGCTGTGTTCCCGTGCAGACGTTGGGGGCGTGGTCACTGTCAGCACTGAACACTGTAACGGCATTAGTGCTCGTGCTGTGTACAGCGCTGTGGACTGATCTGTTGGAGTTCAGGTGTGTCGCTGCTCTGGGTGTCAGTGAGGCCCGCCACAGGCATGGACTCCTCGGTGCTCCCCCGCTGGCTGTCCTCACGCCGCTGCTGCTGTATTCCGCCCGACCTCCCTGGCTGTATGGCACCGTGTGGACAGCTCAGCTTTTTGTGACAGACACACTCGAAACACCTCAACGGCTTCCGTGGTGGCAAAGACAGTGTAGCCGCTGTCCACCTCTTTACATAACGTTTAAAGTCTGTTCTTCATTATATAAAACCATTAGCACTAGTGCTGCATGTTCGGCCGACAAACTTCCAAAAACGGGCCAGCTCCTTCATTATAGCCTCATCCTTTATGAACGGAGGCACGTTTGATATTACCACCCGTGTCGCAAGGGCAGACAGAGTGGTGACTTTAACCGCGGCTCCTCTCACACATGTTCCGCTCCACGTCAGTGCACTCGCGAGGTCGAGCTTGGTTACAATCACCACCACAGCTTTATTCATCCAGGAGGCAGAGTAGATGTTCTCACACCCGATCTACTCCCCAACAAGACGTCCTCAATCGGCCTTCACCTGGCACGCATCTAATGCCATGCCGGAGAGACAGAGTCTGCCCTGGTGCCCCGCCCGCTCTCTCTCACTATATATATATATATATATATATATATATATATATATATATATATATATATATATATATAGAACTATAACATAAAATAAAAAAAAATTAATAAATAAACAGTCGCCAGAAAACTTGAAACTTGGCAGGACGCCAAACTTGGCAGGACTCCCCAGCAGAGAGAGAGAGAGAGAGAGAGAGAGAGAGAGAGAGATTGATAGGAACGAGACAGGCAGTGAGACGGAGACAGGTGGACAAAGTAAGAAAAAGTAAGATTGGCAACTTTTCTACGTAAATGTCCACAGAAATGACCTGAGATGACAGAGAAGCAGAAGCTTCCGCTTGAAGCACACTTTGTCATTACACTTATTGTCATTTCACTTATAACAGGAGATGTCTGTTATACCAGTTTTAAGGTCTTCTTACACTCAATTTCTTCTACTTAAATCTTAAAATAAACAATAATAATAATAATACCAATAATAATACATAAAAAATTAATCAGTCCTAGATTTGGGTAAGATTGTTGTAAGTAGCTATGCTGGCTAAATGCTCAGAAATAAGCTACAATAAGGAACAGACCACAAAATGGTCACGTAATTCTAAACATCTCAATCCACTAATAATAATAAAAAAACTATCAAAATTACAGGAGAGATTAACCTCTTTTTCAGTTAAAAAAAAAAAAAATTATGTAGAGGTGTATTTAACATAGACTACTATTAATAGCCACCTCATTCATCTAATCTTATTTTTCATTCTCTTGTCTTTTGCATTTTGTCTGATTTAGCATCTTACAGTATAAGAGTGAACAGTAAGAGGAGGTAATATTGGCGATGAAAAGTGTCCAAGAGGACTGAGCAGAGAATCATAAGTGGAAAAAGGGGAGTAATTGGAATGAAGCAAGGGCAGTGAAAACGGTAGGTAAGAAAAAAAAAAAGAGAAAGTGCAGAGACAGTTGGTATAATGGATTTTTTTTTTTTTTTTTGCCCAAACAGAAATGTCATTTTAATAAAAAAAAAAAAAAAAAAACATGATGAGGGAGTTTCCATTTATACATTCAGGGTCAAGAGAATGCAATTGTCCACTGCACCATTTGTAATGTGGAATGTTGAAATCTGGTCACCATAAAGTAAGAGAGAGAGAGATAGAGAGAACTACAAGAGCAGATCATAAAGAAAGAGAGAAACAAACAGGCAGGAAGAGAGAGAGAGAGAGAGAGAGAGAGAGAGAGAGAGAGAGAGCAGACCAAGACACACTCACACACTATGAGCAGTTTGGAAACACCAGTCAACATGGATCATATGTCCTTTGAAAAGGGAGAAAACCAGAAACAGAATCACTGCTCTCTGACAGAGAGTCTGGAATATTTTTCTTTCTGTGTGACTTCACATTCGCTTTTGATTCCTTTTGAGGATTCCATGGAAATGTGACATTGTGTTGTCATTAAACAGATTCAAGTCCCGCACTGCTACAGCTTTTTTAACCTTTTCTTTACGGGGTTACAGTAAAGTTACTAAATAACAGTCACTACACTTGAACACATAATAAAAAAATGCTTTACGGACACACACGTGCACAGATGGTGACTATACGAGTGACACACATGCACTGAGACCGAGCATGGGAAACGATTACCCACAATCCCACAGCACATGATCAGTTGTGATCACGTGACGCTCGGCAGACAAAGCGCATATGTAATACTCGTATTTCAAGACCTCGCTCGTTTATCAAGTTAAAATTTATTTGACATTTTTGCTAGTCTTGCAAAACACTCACACACCAAGTTACTGGTAATCTAAGGTTTTACTGTATTACAATTATATTACATTACATTATAGTGTTTCACACAATACCTAACAAGCTATAAAGCTGAAATTATACAGTTGTTATTTTATGAAATGTTCAGAACCGTCCAAGCCTATTTGCCGTACTTTCATAAACCAGCTATTTTCACTTAACCATTTAAATTATGTAATTCACCACTTTCAAAATAAGCTTCTGAAATGTCCAGGTTTTGTGTTCCCCAGCCTTAAAAATGTTTATCTAAACCGTGAGGAACATGGATGGTGTCATCTGTAGTCACACTGCCATATTAATACACTTCCTACCACAGCAAAGAAAGATTACAGTGCTCTCTCTAAAAAAGAAAGTGTGGCATGATACACACAGGAGAATCACACATTTGGTTCAGACTAATCCAAGTTTTCATTATCAACATCAACAGTATACCTGGTGGAGTGTACATCCTACAACACAAATCCCTTTTTTTTTTTAATGAGGACATCTTTCCCACTGTGAAAGCAGAGACCATTCTGTTTCAGACACAGGGGAAACAACTACTGTATGTGGAGATCTCAAGGCTTGAATTTGCAATAGAACAGATTTAATTCCCACAAGCAGTGATTTTTAGACAGAGATGCCAATATAGCAATGGATGTTGTCACAAAGATAGTACAATCACAATAAAATCAAGAAAACTAGGGGAATAAAAGAAACACTCCTGCAAGATTTATAGACTGCTCCAGGTTAGGATGCAGCATACTGTACCTTCCCACTACACACTCACAGGCTGAGTCTAAAACTTGCAAAATGCAAAATGCAAAAAAAAAATGCTAAATTCATGAATAAAGATGCAAAATGCAAAATATTAAACTGTTTCCTCTCCACTAAATTTCTCAATACTTTCACTGGAGTTGAACTTTGCAAATGTTTTTTTTTTTTTTTTTTTTTAAGACAAACCTGCAACGACATTGATTCCAAATACATAAATATGACTTTTGCAGCTACAACAGCTTCCACTCTTCTTGGAAGGTGTCTTGTCCACAAGATCTTGGAGTGTTTCTGTGGGAATTCATGCCCATTCATTCTGTAGCGCATTTATGAGGTCAGACACTGATGTTGGATGAGAAGACATGGCTCACAATCTCCGTTTAGTTCGTCCCAAATGTTAACCCTAGGTTTGGCCAAATACCTTTGTCCATAAATTGTATATTCACAACATTATTAACCATCTCCAACAGTGAAGCTACTACTTTTTTGAACCAATTTAAATAAAACGTAGAGGTCTCCAGAATGTGTCTGTTAATTTTGCACACTCTTCAAACAGACCATTTCAATGCCTATAGCTTTAAAAGAACTTCTTTACATTTTCAAGTAAATTTCTCTTGTCAAATCAGAATGGAAAAGCTGAAAACATGCAAAAGATAAGAAGATAAACCATTTCCTCAATTTATTTATTTATTTATTTACAGTCAGGTATACAGTATGGCATTTGAGGCTTTTCCAACCCCAAATTATTGACAAAAACAAGAGGTTTTTCAATAGCTCAATAACGAGCTTTTTTCAATATGTTCAATGATATAAAAGTCATTTTCAAAAAACACAACTAAAAATTGAACAAACAGACAGACCAGAGCATGTCAGCAGCACCATATCAGCCTGGTTTTAAATGTGATATTGTTAATCTTATATCCACATGCACAATGGTTCCATGGCTACCTATGAAATTTTACACTTATTCTTTGGTATATGTCACTATTCCTCAAAATTACTATACATAAGATGTATCAGCATGCAGTACAAGCTATGGTCAGCAACATTAGCCTCATAGTCTGAGTAAATTCAAATGAGCTCAACAAACAATAACTTAAAAATCATTATGCTTCTGTATCTGGACTTGAGTCAGGAAGCGAAGGGATCCAGACTTTTTTGTAAACTGTGACTAATGTCAAACGTTTAACACCCATGTTGCAGCAACTCTCTCAGTGGTTTAATTCAAAACACAAAGCCGTGCTGTCTATTTTGTGCCTGATTTGAGCAAATAAAATGGAATCTCCTGGGTAGAGCCAAACATGGAGATGAAGGACCTCTATTACAACCTTTTATTGCTCATAAATATGGATTTGTTCTCAAAAGATCAACAATTTTTTTTTTAAGGCAAGCCGAACAATTTCAGCCAACTAAATTGGTTTGATAAAGAAAATGAAATAGAAAAAAGCATTCAACCCCAAACTCTGAAATGCCAGTTGAATAAACCAACAAATCTGGAAAAAAGTAGTGACCAGCAAATTCAAACCTAAAACAGTCCTAAATAAATAAAATGGAAACTCAGTACAATCCCCTGGGTGACAAAATCTAACTTTATGAAATAAGAGGATATAAATAGACAATTTTTTACCAGATGACAACAACAAAATAAAAATATTAAATATAGCAATGACAGATGTACAAGGCTTTAAACAACTTATTCAGCCTCATTCAAGACACTGACAGTTTCTCTACAAACCGGAACAAAGGCCACATTTCCAAAAACAAGCATATGAAGACGGTTTAGATAGTGTTCTGCAGTATTCCCAATGCACACACTGTCACCATTACACAAACATTACTCCTTTAAAAAGAAGCAATTTTCTTTCTAGGTACCTAAGCACCACACCAAAGCCCACATCTACAGTACGCACTCCACATGCTTATAAAGACAACCAGAAAAAAAGGGGAATATTATTGCTTGCTTTGTAGAAGTCATTTCACTCTGGCGTGAAGAAGTGATTCTTAAACGCCTTCAGTCTGGTACAGAGACAGAAAAATGTTTGATTTTATTGAATCAGTGTACCAAGGAAATGTGTGTGATATAAAAATTGGATAAAAAAAAATATATATATATTTGTATATAAAAATATATATATATTTCTGTATTTTTGTGGGAAAAAACCCCGCTCAGACAGGGTGATTATTCTTGTAATTCTGTAAAGGCAAATCAGGGTAGTATCTTAACAAACAACAACAACAAAAAACAATTACCTGTCTAACCTTGAGGAGTTTTACTGTGTGGAGATGCTCACAGACAAAGCATGCAGACTCTAACACAATAAAATACAAATCAACAAATACAAACAAAATAGCATTACTGTACCTATTTAATATTGGATAAAACATTGCAACCCAATGAAACATATACACATTTTGCATTCTATATGGTAATGAAATTAATGGTCTTTAATTAATGACAAAAATAAGGATAAAAATTCTCTTATAAACAAATTACATTGAAATTTTGCAAACGTCTGCTGGAAAATCATCAAAACTCACCCAACAACACAAGCATAGCATGTGATTCACCCGCCCCTACATAAAAAACAAAAAGTGATCATTGCCAAAGTCACTGCTAAAAACTCTAAAGAACAAAGCCATCCTTGAGAAGATCATCATCAGATCCAAAACTCAAAACACATCAAAATCTTCCATTAATATTCACTCAGACACAAAGACCCAAACATAAACGTTCACCCAAGCACAACCACTCATCCAGATACAAACACCAAACCAAGCAATCATCCAAAAATAAACACTCAACCACACGCAACCTCTTAACCAAACACAAGCATTCAGCCATAAACAAACACCCAACCAAACAAGCACTCAATCCCAAACAAACATAACCACTCACCCAAGCATGATCGCTCACCCAGGCATATAAACACCCACCTGAGTATAAACACTTAACCGGACACAACCACTTTCACAAACACAACCACTTAATTCAAAGACAAACACTTACCAAAATATAAACACCCATCCAAGAGTAACCCTCCCCTAAACCCAAACACAACCATTCATCCAAACACTCACCCAAGCACAGTTACTCACGTAAACAGAAACATCCAAACAGAAACAAAAATGCTCACTTTACCACGAGACACACAGAACACAAACACTCAAACATATGATCAACCAAACACGCACAACTGTTCATACACACACCTGTAAGCACAGAACCTCACCCAAACGTATGCCGTACCAGTCAAAAGTTTGGACACAAGTTTGGATTTCATTTCTACATGTCATTCTAAATGACACTTCAACATTCAGTTGTTATTTTAAGATGCAAACCTCAGCTGTTCTGGAATAGATTTTGAAAGAACATTATTGTCAAGTGCAAACATCAAAAAAAAAAAAAAAAAAACACACTCGCCCAAACATAAAAATCCACAGATATGTCATTTAAATGCACTCAAGCAAACACAATGACTCAAACACAAACCCTGACCCACACACAGACTCTCACATGAAAACAAACACTCGCCTTTTTGAAATGCATTTGACCAATTCATATTTTTCCAATTTTACTTTATGTATGTATAGGTGCAATTTAGTTACAGCAAGTTTTTGTGTAAAAGTTAGCGACACCAGGAAAAAAATAAATAATAAAAAAACAACATTTATAGCGGGGGCTAAAGAGACCACGAACACAAAAAAGCACAAAACCTTGCCAGCGAGTCATGAGGCAAGTACCAAAATAACAGAACAGTGCTATTTTTACACAGCATACTCTGTACAATCAGTAAACCCTGAGTTCAGCTGACCTGAGAGTTTCTTATATGTGTGTTTGGTACTGAATAACATCCACTTCTTGCGATGCTTTAAGAGAACATGTTGACTGGCTAAAATTACTTCTTCTAAATGAAACAATGCAATCGGATTGTTCCTCAGGTAGCCCTGATAAGTATCTTTTCTCTGTGTAATAAACTTTTTAAGTGGAGAAAGAGCGGTATTATGCAAGAATTTATAAACAAGACACAAATTCCTGTATTTAATCTGATTTCCTTCCACTTAAAACGTTCCTTAATATAAAACAATGACGGTAACTCTAGTGCTTCTGGTCTAAAACAAAGTTTGTTTGTACAGTATTTCAAGTGATTTCATTGTACTTTTACTAACTTGTGCCCACCTCGTTAAACAGTGTTTAGTACATGAGCAGACTGTGGCTTTTATGAACAGTTTCACAGTTTTCATAACTGTACATCTGTAAGCATCCACGAGGTTTACTGGACAGATGTAAAACAAATTAACAAATTAAAAAATAGTTATCTGCTTTGTTCAATCTTACTAGCATTTACTGACTTTTTTTTTTTTTTTTTTTTTTTACTGTAGTATTGAGTGTAAATAAAATGCAAACTAGAATTAGGTGCCCTAACAGAAAAGTACACTCCTCCCCTTCCCTTGATCTGCCATTTGAAATGCTACACTATTGTATCTGATAGGTTTTTTGTTGTGGTGTTACAGCGATCCGGCACCTGGCGTAGGTCCAGGCTTTTAAAACATAATGGTTTCACTGGAGTTCACAAGGTGTGTGTGTGTGTGTGTGTGTGTGTGTGTGTGTGTGTGTGTGTGTGTGTGTGTGTGTGTGTGTGTGTGTGTGTGAGAGAGAGAGAGAGAGGGGGAGTAAGTGGGTGTTCTGTGTTCAGAGCTGTGTAAATCGATGGTTTCCAGATCTCTGCATAGTGTAAACCAGGGAAAACTCAGAGTATAAGTTTAGAGATAGAGAGTGTGGCTTCTTAGTGTGGTAAAAATAAACTGAACGTAGAATATCACATAATCAAGATAAATTTCTTAGTCATACACCTGTTGTCTGAAAGAAATCTCTCTCTCTCTCTCTCTCTCACACACACACACACACACACACACACACACACACACACACACACACACACACATAATGATGACTATATTTAAACAACATGAATTTATATATACGTATCAGGAAATCCATAAAAAATGAATAAATAAAAAAAAAGGCCAAAATTCTTGTCTCTCATCTTATGTTCATATTTTGGTCTCAACTGCTGTTCCAATACTTTCAAAGCAAAGAACAGAAACAGAGACAAAAGAATCTACACTGGTAAGCAATAACATTATGTCCACCCGCCGAATATTGAGCAGGTTCCCCTTTCGCCAGTCAAATTGTGATGCGCCGTCTGTTCTGACACCTTTCTACTAGAACCAACATTAACCTTTTCAGCAATTTGGGCTACAGTAGCTCTTCTATTATGTTGGACTACACAGGCCAGCCTTTGCTCCCCACCTGAATCAATGAGCCGCCCATGACCCTGTGGCTGCTTGAGCTCTTTTTCTTTTTTCCTTCTGGGAACAGCAAACAAGATCTGCAGTTTTGGACTTTGGAGTCATCTAGCCATAATAATTTGGCCCCTCTGAAAGTCACTCAAACCCTTATGCTTTTCCATTTGTTTTGCTTCCAACATAATAGGTTCGTTTGCCGCTTAATACATCTCACCTACCTCCAGGTATTGGCAGGTACTGCCATTGTAATAAGAAACTAGAGCTGCTGTTACATAGGCCAAATCGTGATGACTAGACAACTGAGTGAGAGAAACTCCAAAACCGTGGATCTTGTTGCTGAACCGAAGCAACCCGAGGTTACATAGCTGCTTCAAGAGGCTTGTACTGTGGTCACTATGCATAAAGGGTGCATCGCTTCGTGTGCTTGCCTTCTTACCACTTAAATGCCACTCCACACCATTACTGACCCACTGCCAAACAGGTCATGCTGGAGGATGTTGCAGGCAGCAGAGCGTTCTCCAAGGCATCTCCAGACCCAGAATCTGTCATGTCTGTCACATGTGCTCAGTGTGAACCTGCTTTCATCTGTGAAGAGCACAGGGCACCAGTGGCGAATTTGCCAATCTTGGTGTTCAAGGCAAATGCCAAATGCTCTTGTATGGTGTTGGGCTGTAAGCACAACCCCCACCTGTGAATGACGGGTCCTCATACCACCCTCATGGAGTCTGTGTCTGACCGTTTGAGCAGACACATGCACATTTGTGACCTGCTGGAGGTCATTTTGCAGGGCTCTGGCAGTGCTCCTCCTGTTCCTCCTTGCACAAAGGCAGAGGTATCAGTCCTGCTGCTGGGTTGTTGGCCTCCTATGGCCTCCTACATGTCTCCTGATGTACTGGCCTGTCTCCTGGTAGCGCCTCCATGCTCTGGACACTACGCTGACAGACACAGCAAACCTTCTTGCCACAGCTCGCACTGAAGTGCCATCCTGGATGAGCTGCACTACCTGAGCCACTTGTGTGGGTTGTACCACTACCACTAGAGTGAAAGCACCGCCAGCATTCAAAAGTGACCAAAACATCAGCCAGGAAGCATAGGAACTGAGAAGTGGTCTGTGGTCACCACCTGCAGAACTACTCCTTTATTAGGGGTCTCTTGCTAATTGTCTATAATTTCCACCTGTTGTATATTCTATTTGCACAACAGCATGTGAAATTGATTGTTAATCATTGTTGCTTCCTATGTGGGCAGTTTGATTTCACAGAAATGTGATTTACTTGGAGTTACACTGTGTTGTTTAAGTGTTCCCTTTATTTTTTTGAGCGGTGTATATATACACTGTAAAAATCTTTCCTGTTAAATAACAGTACGTTAGCACAGATGCCAGAAATATACTGTAATTTTACAGTATATATCCTTTATTTATTTTATAAAATGAAATGTGTAACTGATTATTTCATTTAAAAATAAATTTTCTCTGTTTATTAAACAAAGTTTACTTAATAATAAAATAACTTTAAGTTAAAAAAAATCTACAATATAAATATTATTATATTACGAATTCCAAATAAAAGTAGAAATGTATTGCTCTGCAAATATCTATAAAATATACAATAAACACGTCAGAAAGGATATAAATCAAAAACTTTTATTAAAAAGTAGAGTCAAAAGATTACCCAATGAACGAGCCACAGGAAAAAAAAATTAGGTAACAAAAAATTGATTATTAAAAAAGTAACAACAATAGCCATAAATCATGCTTAAATTGCAAATCAGAGGCTACTTGCTACATTTAAACTTAAAAAATTTAAACCAAAAAAAAAAAAAAAATCATGGCAATTATTATTATTATTATTATTATTATTATTATTATTATTATTATTAATTTATTTTTATCTTTTGCATTAAATTGCATAATAACAGCTGCTCAAACTAAGGCACCACATGAAAACTTGTTAAAACATTACAAGCATTTTAAATTGTGAAAATGTTCAGTAATGATAACAATACAGGTAATAACAAAACAGTAACATTTTGGTATTTACTTTCTACGGGTCCTGTGAGGGGACACAATGTATGTGTATGTGTATGTGTGTGTGTGTGTGTGTTTGTGTATGTGTGTGAAGCTAAAGTAAGAGGAGAGGAGGAATGAGCCCCTCCCCTCTCCCACTTCCTCCTCTCTTATTTGAGTTTCACACACATGAGCACACACGACGGAAACACTGTTTTACCAGGAAAATAAACAAGAAATCTCTTTAATGACACTCGAATGAGCGCACACTAAAGGAATCACTGTTGTAAAGTAAAAATAAAAAATATATATTAGGGTTGTTTTTTTTTGTGTGTGTGTGTGTGTGTGTGTGTGTGTGTGTGTGTGTGTGTGTGTGTGTGTGTGTGTGTGTGTGTGTGTGTGAAGGCAAGAGGAGGGGGAATGTGTGTGAAGGGGCACAGTATCCAATGACGAGCACGCACACAGACACAAAGTGCAGGCTGAAACAAAAAATGAGAAAGAGAGAAAAGGGATCTTTAACCTCTCTAATGAGACTTGCTTTTGCTTTATATGTGCATTTATTAACATATATAAGAAACAGTACACACGTGCTATACACACATGCATACAAACACAAAATAAATTATATGTTTCACGCACACAGACGTGGTCACAGTGTTATAATAAACAGTACACGTGTCTACGGATGTTGATTATACCAAAAAAAAAAAAAAAAAAAAAAAAATCCGGGCACTAAGACCCAGCAGGAGAGACAATCACCCACTATTCCGCAGCGCAAGAGAGAGAAAAATTGGTGGCTCACGTGATGCTCAGCGCCAAAACTAGAAGCGCAATGCATGATACATAATACTCGGTACTCGTAAACCAAGACTTGTTTGTTTTTCAAGTCAAATTTTTATTAAAAATCTTTGTTCGTCTTGTGGAACACTCGGAGCCGTGTTACTCGCAATCCGAGGTTCCACTGTATAATTAAAAAGCATTAACTACAGTCTCATTACAGTGATTTTTTTATTCTTGGAAATGAAAAAAAAAATGCACAATATTTTGAGCAAACATTGATGCATAGTTACTTCATATGCCATAAAATGAACAAAAATAAAAAAAAATGAAAACATTATTATGGCACTGTGCAAACGTTTGGGCACCCTACTTAATCAGTACTAAGTAACACCTACTCTGGCAGATATCACAGGTTGCAAACACTTTTTATAGCCGCTAAAAGTCTTTCAATTCTTGTACTTGGGGTTTTCTCCCATTCTTCGTTGCAAAAGGCTTCTAGTTCTGAAATATTCTTTGGTCGCCTTGCATGCACAGCTCTTTTAAGATCTACCCACACATTTTCAATGATGTTTAAATCAGGGGACTGTGATGGCCGTTCCAAAACCTTCAGCTTTTGGTATTCCATAGTGGATTTCGAGGTATGTTTAGGATCATCATCCTGTTGTAGAAGCCGTCCTCTTTTCAGCTTCAGCTTTTTTACAGATGGTGTGATGTTTGCTTCCAGAATTTTCTGGTGCTTAGTAGAATCCATTCTTCCCTCAATCCGTGCAATGTATCCTGTGCCAATGGCTGCAACACAACCCCAAAGCATGATACAGTAGATCCACCGCCATGCTTAATAGTTGGCAAGGTGTTCTTTTCATGAAATGCTGCTCACTTTTTTTCTCCAAACATCCTTTGCTGATTGTGGCCAAGAGTTCAGTTTTAAATTCATCAGTCCACAGCACTTGATTCCCAAACGCATCAGGCTTCTGTAGATGTTCTGTTGCATACTTCTGACGTTGGATTTTATGACGCAGGTAAGGTTTTCTTCTGCTGACTCTTCCATGAAGGTCTTGTCAGTGCAAGCATCGCTGTACAATGGAATGGTGCACCACCACTCCTGAGTCTGCTAAAGATTCCTGCAGGTTTTTTGATCTCCAAGAGTGTTCTTGGTCTTCCAGAACTTATCTTGACTTCCACAGTTCCCCTGAACTGTAATCTCTTAAGTATATTTCTCACTGTGGAAACTGCAAGCTGACAACGCTTTGCTATCTTCTTGTAGCCTTCTCCTGCATTGTGGGCATCAATAACTTTCATTGTCAGAGTCTTACAGCTGCTTAGAGGAACCCATGGTTGTTGAGTGTCCGCAAGTGTGTGCACAAGGTTTGAAGAGTGAAAGTATTTATAAAGCTTTGAAATTGGCATTTACTAATGACAGCTGTTGCCATGCATCAGATCTAATGAGCTGATTAAGGTCTGAAACCTTGTAAAAAGAATCTCTGAGACTCTTGGGGTGCCCAAATTTTTGCACAGTGCCATAATAATGTTTTTATTTTTTATTTTTGTTCAATTCATGGCATAAGAAGTAACTATGCATCAATGTTTGCTGAAAAATATTGTGCATTTTTTATTTTTCCAGAAAAAACTCTTTTCAATAAGAAAAAAAAAAAACATCAAAATCTGTTATTTATCAAAGGGTGCCTAAACTTTTGCATAAGACTGTATATGATTAACTCTATAGTAATATTAGTACAGTATATAACTATATACATATAAATAACTATATAGATAGGAAATAACTTTTAACATGCAATATTTTATCAATTCTACGAAAAGTTACATTCAAGGCTATGATAACTTCTGGGATTTTGAGTTGACAACAGTGTTGTAATTAGCAGTTTTTATACCACCTGTACAAGTCTTTGCATCTAAACTTCAAATTATATACCAAGTAAATTAAATCCGTGTTTATATATTTTATGCACAAAATCAATCTGCTGCCTTAAATTTTAAACATAAGCCACCAAAATCATCTCAGTTAATAATGACGTTAACACATAACATGAAACAATTAACACTATTTAACATTCAAAAGACAATTTAAAACAATGTATGTAATAAGGCTTGCTGAGAGCAAAATCCATGAAAATATAAATGCTAGAGTTCCTCACATGTCAGCACTAAATTAAGTTCTAAACTCATTTTCACAAACTCGACAGCTTGCTAAGCCTGAACTTCATGCATTGCTTCTGGTAACACAACCATTATGAATAAAATACTGCCAAGAAAATAAAGAAAAAGATTTAAAACACTGTTCGGTTTGTTGGTGCAGATGCCGATAATCGCAGAGTTGAAGACAAAGGACTTCTTCATGCGTCCTCTTCAGAATAAAAGCGATATAAATGTAATGATGTTTGCAGCAAGTTCATGTATACTTGACTGAAAATGATCTTTTAAATTGCTGCTTCTAAAAGTTATGTTTGTGATAATAACACAAAACCAATTACTTCGATAGAACAGTAATGAGATTTGATCAGCTCTGCACTTATACGCTCCAATCAGTTTCTGAAAAACACTGAAATGTACCATTATTTAAAACATTAGCAAATAGGACTAGACCACAATGCGCTGCAAAATACAGAATATAATCATATTAAATAAATATAGATACTCTTAAAAAGTGCAAAATATTTCCCAGAATACATTGTTTTCTACAGCACATTACTGCTTTAATGCAAAACTGTACATTACTGTCAGATTGTAGCTGTTTTTAACAGCAATTTTTTTTACAATGTGATGAGAACTGTGTGTCTCAAGTCTGTATGTGTCTGCATCTCAAAAGAATATATTAGTATATGCTGTAGTATATATTATAATATATTCTTATTTTTGTTTTCCTAATTTAATTCTAAAACATGAGACCATGAGACTGTTTATTTGTTTGTTTGTTTTATTTTCAAAAATTACAGAAAAAAAAAAGAAAGTAAAATTTGGTAGAAAAAAAAATTGCATTATACAAACGTCCAGATTCTAAATGTTCATTTCTATGTTAATTTATGCAGTAAATACATAATCAGGGATCAACATCAATACGATCAGCGTATGGCACTGTGAGGTGTTGGGAAGAGCAGGTTACTTTAATAGCAGCCTTCATCCCGTCGGTACGGTTTGGTCAGGTGTTTCTCATCCTCCTCTTGACAATACCCCATAGATTCTGGATGGGGCTCAGGACAGACCAATAAAGTACACCATCAAACAGAACCATGAAGTGCTTTGAAATCTATTTGTAGGTGGCTGTCTTGACTTGATAAAACACAGTGGACAAACACCAGCAGATGAACTGGCACCACAAATCATCACCAATTGTGGGAAGTTCACACTGGACTTCAAGGCACAGTGAGGAGGCACACTCCTGTGCCTCATTCTTCTTGCCTGTGCACTTTTTCTTACCACACTTTTCCCCTTCCAGACAACTGTCCATGAATATGCTTTAAAACAGTACCTTTTGTGGCTTACCCTCCTTGTCAGGGGTGTCAGTTATGGTCGTCTAGACAGCTGTCAAATCAGTTGTCTTTCCGAGCTAGACAGGGAGATACAATATAGGTACAAAATTTATTCTGTATGAATAATAATTTAGTCACATTCAAAATGAAATATTATAATGATATTTTAACAAGCTTTACTGTAAGTTGTACTCATGAAACAAAAGAAAATGCTAAAAATATTTCACTTTACATGTAATAAATAAAAATTAATATATGTGTTTAATTTTTTTATTAAATTAAAGCAAAAAAAAAAACTTTTCTAAAATATAATTTTTTTTATGAAGCACTAGTATATGTACACTATATTTTGGCCTGAAGTCAAAGAGAAAAGTGCTAACCCACTGAACTAGCCTGTGCTTTATAATAGTCAAAAGCTGACATTATCATAATCCAAGAATGTTCCGGATGATTAATTTCCCATGTCATCTCTGCACTTTTTGTCCTCATCTGTCCCCATATCCCTGTCTTGAACATTAATGCAACATGATTTGTAGGAGCGAAGCTCCTAAAGGCGCCCGAAGCCTGCTGTGGGCCGAGCGCTGAGTCAGTCACAGATTAAACATTCACTTGATCACTTTATTCCCCCCAGTTCAGTGTTTGGTGTCACTTAACACTAGGGGTGTGTGGCCAAAATATAAATACAGAGCCAGCAGGACTATTTGGTTCTCAAAACATTATGGAGACATTAATTTGGCAAAATATAGATGTCTGGATAATGTTGGTATAATATTGTTTTTATAAGTTTGAATTACTTTGATGAAATTATGTCAGAGCAATGTTGACTACATGAGAATGAGATAATGTTGAATGAATGAAAGTAACACAATTGCACTATGCGATAAACCTGCTCTATAACACATATGACACACGTACTGTATGTAAATCTCTGTATGTATCAGTAATGATGATGATGATGATGATGATGATGATGATGATGTTGGTCATGTTGGTATTTCCTGTCTTCACACTGCTCCTTTCATAACTGTGAGCTTTGAAGTGTGTGAAGCTTATCGCATCAGCTCTGCAAGCCATGCACATGCCCTTTAATTCTCTGCTCAAAGAGTCATTGATGCCCGAGGAGCCAAGCGTGGGCTGATCGTGTCCCATTTACCAAGACAAGGGTATTCAGTGGGGAAAAAAAATACAGGGAAGATGATAGAAGCTTAATAAAAGACGAGGTATAATATGGAGAAAAAACATATAGCATAATGAAAAAAGAAAGAAGGAAGGTGGTTGAGGGCAAACATATGGAAGCAAAAATGGAATGGAAAAAGAAAGGAGGAAAACATGAGGAAACAGTGGAGAAAGTAATAAAATGGAAAAAGAGGGGAAGGACATTGAGGTAGATTATTATATATATATATTACTGTATGATGTAGAAAATTATATAGAAAGAATTAAACAAAACATTAATATAAATCATAAAAAAAGGAAAGAGGATGAGGGTAAGAAAAATAAATTGGTTAAAAAACATACTGTAACAATGAAAAAAGTTAAACTAAAAGGTGAAAATGATTATTTTTTAAATAAAAAAAATTAAAAAGGCAAAGGATACATAAATATGTGGCACAAGAAAGATGACGATTAAAAGTTGAACTAAATAATAAAGAAAATGTATAAAAATAAAAAGAAACATATGAAAAATAATAAATTATATAAAAAAATAGAAAAGCAGAATGCATGAAAAAAGAACAATAGTATATAGTACATACAAGCTAAAACAAGTATTAGCATTAAAGCTACAGTAAGCATTAATGAATGCATGTACGTTGTTAGCATCAGCTAAGTAAACATATGATATTGATAATCTTGGATAAATGCTGATTCGAGTGCTAGTCATAGACTATATTGAAAATGATAGCTAAAATCAGAGCAAAGCTAATCTTTTTAAATGGAACTGGTGACATGACAATGCTGAGTGTATGAGTTAGCGTGTGTGTGGATTAGCCTGAATCACATGTCAGCATGCTGTGTGTGTGTGTGTGTGTGTGTGTGTGTGTGTGTGTGTGTGTGTGTGTGTGTGTGTGTGTGTGATAGAAAGAGACCTCATTGACACGATGAAAATTGCCTGATAAAGCATTTCAAGGGCACTTTGTAAAAGACAGCAGCAGTCAGCGACTGTGCATACAGGGTTTTTTTTTTTTTTTTTTTTACACATAATTCCCAAGATAGGCTTTAAGTCCTCATGAATATGGATTGGCAGTCACTACTGTCAGACAGCTAACATGAAGGACGCCAAACACCATACTGCCGACGTCGCTAATTGTCAGATAGCTCCTCAGCTAAGACTTAATTCTACACTAAAATACTAGTAGTGCGAATTATACATTATGCTTAAATGCTATTTGTGAACTACAAATTAACCTGAAGATACATTACTAAAACTATTATTAAAAATATATATCCCTTGCTACTGATACATGACCACTAGCTCAAAAATAAACCTTGTGATTAAGTATAACTGATTATTAAAATACATTGAAGCTAGAATGCTTAAAATGCAATAAACATAATATAATCAACAGGGCTTACAATTCGGTAACATTAAGAGCATGTTAAAATTAAAAAAAGGTATGCAGCATCTAGCTGGTTTAAGTTAACAAAATATCTAAATTTATAATGCTAATATGTAATAAAATAAAATGCAAGCTGAAAGTGAGTAATAGAGCCAACCAGAAATTATTATAAATAATAATAATAATAATAATAATAATAATAATAATAATAATAATAAAACTTTTATTATGAAAAACAATGTTATCTATTAAGGGGGTAAGAATTAGAGCACATATTACATACAGTAAGAGTGCATGGGGGCATATTCATACAAGTTCATTTTTATTAAATTTTCATTCAAGGCATTTTTATTCAAGTTAAGAACTTTTGTGCACGTTCAATTGCAAAAGTTAGATCACATGACTGGCGTACATTGTTACGTGCATGCAGTGTGCATCCCAGGATGTCTGGAAGCTAGACATCCTGGGATGCACAAAAGCAGCAACGATTAAGCTGGTACTGCTAAAAAGCGGCAAGCAAAAACAATGGAGACAAAAGTGAAATTAATTGAGAGAAGACAAAAAGAAAAGAAAACACTCTGCACTGTTTAGAATGGGCAGAATTTTAAACAGACAGATCTGCGCAGCTGCCAGAAGACGGCATCAATTTGTGTGAAGCATTAGGTAGCACCCGGTATCATATCAGGGCCAAGACAAAGATGAAGCTCACTTCAAGACCAAAGGCAAAGACTTAGTCAGTGTCTACATAAACAAGTGGCGTTATTAAGCAAAAGAGAGCGCCATACCATCTGTCAAGTATGCTCTTGCGGTTTTCAGTTAAAAGTTAAAAAATACACATATACTGTAAATAACAAAAAAGCCCTCAGAAAGGGTTGTTCTATGGAGGACGAGTGTTTATTTTTAGTTTTCAGAGCCTGGTCTGGTCTCGAGTAGATGGTGGAGCTCTGTTAGATTTTTGTTTTCAGTTTCCAGGTCTCCAATTAAAAATCCCCTGCTATCTCCAAACAGGAAGGTCTTTCTACGAATGTCATAAGCACTCTCACGTCCTTCTATTTCATTAATCCCCTCATATCCCCCTTATAAGCATTAATATATATAACAGAAATGTTCAATTAGAATTCTAAAGCACAATTCTAAAGACCACTGTACTGTAATATACGGTGTATACTAGCCATTATGTTAGTATCCCTAGGACCTAGATAATGTTTGATCAACTTGAAAACAAATTGGACTTACAAACGAGCTCTCAGAAAGGAACTTGTTTCATATGTTGAGGACTTGCTGTAACATGTTCATCATCAGAAATGCTACTTTCTTAAAAACTAAAGGGGTGATTAGCATAAAAGAGAGATACTGAATGAAAGCTAGTTAGGTAGTTAGCATATCAGTCAAACTGATAAAATGTGAAATGATATTAAAGCTAATTAACAGACATAAGCACATAGCGCACATCACAATGCTAGGATTTCTGATAACATTTTGTTTTATTTTATAAAATTTTTAATGGTTAGCTACAGTACACCAGCAAACACAATATATAACAAAAATATTTACACAAATGTAAAGATACAACAAGTCTAAGGAGAATTTCCTGAGATAATATGAAATTGCTAAGGTAAAAAAAAAAGCTAAATCTGTTCTCTCTAAAAATTATTATTATTATTATTTTTTTTATCTCCTTGTACCCTTGCATACTGTAGCATTGGCAGCATTTCTAGCATTAGTGATCTTTACTTTTAAATCAATCATCACAGGACTTCTATCTGTTGTAATGTGTAATTTAGCCATAATATTTATAAAACAACCAAAGCTGATTTGCTTATTAGCAAATATTAGTCATAATGCTAAAAATATTAGCCAGCAAGCACCTGCTTAGAATGCTGGCTAAACACTTAACATTTTAAAACTCAGGCTGTCTATACTGACAGAAAACATTTTTTAGCAGGTTTAACAACTGTAAGGTTAAAAGAAATCCAACATTAGCAACAAAGATATTAATTTAAAAAAGGTATTTTTGTCCTCTGTGAGCTACTGTTAAATTGTCTGCATTAAATTAACAATCATATTTAATTTGTAAGCACACTTTCATGAACTTTCACAGAGATTAGTGGATGCTCTGAGATTTATTATCTTTTCATTTTTTAATTCTGTAAATAACAAGCTTTAACATTTTTTAAATGTCACTTGATAAGATGAGCTTCAAAATCAGCAGATCAAATGTCACCTTGATAAACACGTTAGCATTATCGCTACCATAGCATGATTAGATGACATTATACTGTACAGTAGATAGCGTATCTATAATGATTCCTAATGAAGAAAAAAAAACTTAAAATGTAAAAACACATCAGAGGTCTTGTTATCTTGTTATTAACTGTTAACACTTATTGTGCTGCTCATTTAACTGTAATTTGAAGCTTAATGGGAATCTGTGTAGTTTGTATTAAAGCTAATATTTTACAGCTACATTGCTAATAAGAAAGCTGTAAGCCTTAGTTCCTTTCCATTGTTAGCATAAACTAACTAGCCTTCACCAACACTGACAGGAATAATACCTTGACTTGATTAGAATAAGGGGAAATAAGATTAGAGCTAATAAGTGAATAAGTGATAATGAACTTGTTAGCATTGCTTTAACTTCATTATGTAGTGTTAGCACTTGTCAGCCCTGTTCTGAGTACAGCTTAAAGTTTTAAAGTAAAAGTAAAGAAAATGTATGTAGAACTGTAGTCCTTCTTCTGTTCGACTTCTCTGTGGACTAAATTAGTGATAATTATCCTATTCGGTCGACATCCAGATGAAACCTGAGGCCAAAAGAACAGATGTTTAGTTGATTTGTTAGTAAACAAATGTGTTTATGATGTAAAAAAAAAAAAAAAAAAAAAAATCCTGTCCATGGAAACATCCCACAGGAGCTGAATTATGGAGTTACTCTGAATCAGTAGCTACATTTACAGTTTTTCATTTAAAATCATGGCTGGAAGCGGGTGGGAAATATTATGCAGCAAGTGAATCTTTTTTCTTGATGTCGATGTGTTGGAAGCAGCACTTATATCGCACAATATATCACTTAATGAGAAGCTCAGTTCAGTTGAAACAAATAAGCAAGTGTGTGTGTTGTGTGTGTGTGGTCTCTGAACAGGAAATGATTCCCAGCATTACATAAATTATGATGTAATCATTCTTTTAGACCATTCTTCCCGCCATAAAGTGCCGACATGGGAGTCCAACCCCCGCACTGTGCACCACTTCATGCTGCAGAAATAATGAAGTATCTGACGGTAGGAGACTTGCTGTTCATGTGCTTCTAAAAATAATGTCTGAATTTGCAAAACTTATAGTCCACAAAAAAAAAAAAAAAAAAAAAAAAATTTCAGATTTATATATATATATATATATATATATATATATATATATATAGAGAGAGAGAGAGAGAGAGAGAGAGAGAGAGAGAGACAAACAAACATTAACATGCAATGATATAAATTAGCATAAATATCATGCTATCACAACTGTTTTTTTTTTGTTGTTTTTTTTTGTTCTCTCATGAAACCAACAGAGAATTATATAACCAAGACTTCAAATAACTTTGTTAATTTAAAAAGCAAGCTAGTGAGCATGATTGACAGTATGGAAGTAAGACTTCAAGACAACTTTAACTATTCTAATTTGTATCAATGGCCTTGAAGACACTCCCTCTTACAGCCGGTTTTGTTTCATTTCGAGACACTCCCTCTTATAGCACTCTCATTATCCTTTTTATTCATTAATTACCTTCAAGACATGCCTTAATGTCTTGAAAGTTAATAATAGCCGTTATTAATTTATTTAAGACATGTGCTCCTATAGCACGCTCAACCCTTTTCTTCAGAAAATACTCAATTATAACTGCTCTCATTTCTTCTTTGTAAAACACTTTCTTTTCCATTTTCTTTCCTTTTTTTTTTGTGCCCAAGACATACCCATTTCCATTGTGGCCACTCCCAATTTTGTTTATGGCATTCAAGACATGGCCACTTACATCATTTCCATGATCTATTTTAGGAAACAAATATTTAAAATCACTTTGATGTATTTTCTTCAGGATGTTCACTCTTATAGACACTCTCATGTCTGGATATGTTATTGCAATTACAGCTGCTGTCACTTTATCTATTTAAGACACATTTTATGTCTTTTTTTTTAGTCACACCCATTTCAAGCCACTCATTTATTTATATGGCATTCAAGACACACCCATATTAAGTCCCTTCCTTTAAAACATAACCACTTATACCAACTTTCATTCATGAGGAGTGTTCAAGTCAAACTAGGACTTTGTTTTTAATTGTGAAGAATAACAACATAGGTATGACAGTTAAAACTCCATTTATTTCTCTATACAGTAGAATTCCCTTGCTACACTAATGAACTTATCCCAGTGTTTCACAAGTGCTTGGATACCATCAAGGTAGAAGGTTTTCTCCGGAGCCATGATCTGAATGCCTGCTTCACATCTGAGTCACTGGCCCCCACAGGAACTCCTTTAATGGCCTAAACAAACTCTAAGCCTTTATGCTTGATATGAGGTCAGGACTCTACAGGGGAACTGACTGAAACTCCCAGCCGAGTTCCTGTAGTGTGCAAGTGGTGTTGGTCCATGATTCCCTGTACAGTTCCAACAGACAGATGTATCTCTTCTGCAAGTTGGCAAGGATCAGGTCTTCCCCTCACTGAATGCTCATGGGGAAGACTGCAGTGGGCTCCAAGCCACCTAAGGCAGGATCATCATTTACAGATGATCAGCCTTCTTTAAAATGTCATTGCTTTTCAATATATACTGTGTATACTGTGGCTAATGGACATTGTTAAAAAGAGATTTGGAGAAATAAAATAATCTGTATATAAAATAAAAAATATATATTTTTAGCATTGAGAAAGAAATCTTGAGAGGAGCTTTATTTTATAAGGTTGAAAGTCTAGTTGTATACAAACTTTTCACTACTTGGGAACAAACCTGTTCATAGGGCAGTTTCAGTCCTAGCAATTGACTTATTATTAAACATGGATAACAGGCTGGAAATAATCAATCTAATGTATAAATTAAACTGCTGTAGGAACAAAAAAAGATTTCAAAAGTTAATGAGGTTGGGAGCTTTGCTTTACAGCAAGTGTCACTTCTAGAGACTTTTTACCTGCAGGCTTTGTGGAAAATTGTGTTTGAAGTCACGTCGTGTCCACAGGGGAGCTGCAATGTCAGCGACTTGTGTCTCAAAGTCCCTGGCAGATGGTACAAAGCTCTTCATAAGGATTTCATCTCGATGGCTGCAGTATGAATTTCTGAAACGGCATCACAACTGAGGACACGCTCGGTATAAGCTTACTAGCGGTCTAAGCCCTGTTTTTGTCATGTCTAGCAAAAACTGTGACATGTTGACCATCTCTCAGAGTAAATGCATTTGTTTATCTGTGAAATTCAGATTATCTGTGATTTCTTTCATTTGAAGACTCATTCTGAGAGAATATTGCTGAGATTGTGGTTGCGTTGTTACAGCGCAACAGCGAGGGGAAAATAGTTAGCTATTGTTAGCAAAATAAATAAATAAATAAATAAATAAATAAATAAATACTGGTCCTTCTGAAAAAATTTGCATATTCTGATAAAGTTCATTATTTTCTGTAATGTTCGGATAAACATTAGACTTTCATATATTTTAGATTCATTACACACAACTTGAAGTAGTTGAAGCCTTTTATTGTTTTAATATTGATGATTTTGGCATACAGCTCATGAAAACCCAAAATTCCTATCTCAAAAAATTTGCATATTTACAAAAAAAGTCAACCTTCAAATAATTATGTTCAGTTACACACTCAATACTTGGTCGGGAATCCTTTTGCAGAAATGACTGCTTCAATGGGGCGTGGCATGGAGGCAATCAGCCTGTGGCACTGCTGAGGTGTTATGGAGGCCCAGGATGCTTCGATAGCAGCCTTAAGCTCATCCCGAGTGTTGGGTCTTGCGTCTCTCAACTTTCTCTTCACAATATCCCACAGATTCTCTATGGGGTTCAGGTCAGGAGAGTTGGCAGGCCAATTGAGCACAGTAATACCATGGTCACGGTCAGTAAACCAGAGAAACCGTGTACAGGCGTGTGCAGGAAATGGGCTACAGGTGCCGTATTCCCCAGGTCAAGCCTGCTAATTTTTTGAGAAGGTCCAGTATATAAATTCATCTAAATTCATTTTAGGTAACTTTCTAACAAAATGTAAATATATGTAGTAAAAAAATAAATAAAAATAAAGTTACAAATTTGACAAAATTAAAACATATATACATATTTTTGATAAATCAACATTTTAGTACAATTTAGTAACGCATTGCTGAACAGCAAAATATCTTAAAAGAAAATCTTGATTCTTTTTATTCACTTTTAATGCATTTTTTCTTTATTTCTTTTTTTTCAGTGCATGCTGCAAATCCTGTTTATGACTTCTCAAGGTTGTGCGATGACTGTGTGCAATGATGCAGAGAAACCAGGTGACCCCAACACACACACACACACACACACACACACACACACACACACACACACACACACACACACACACACACACACACACACCAGCAAAACTTAAGGTCAATATTTAAACATGTGATGCGTCTGATAACAAATAGATCTAAAACTGTAAATCTAATAAATGGATGGAGGAGTGAAGGAAAGTAATGGGAAAAAGGGGAAAAATTAATTAATAAGTAAATAAATGAAAAAATAAGAAAGAAAAACTAAGTTAAAATTTAAGAAAGAAATTAATTTGAAAAAAGAAAGAAAAAAGTTGAGGATGTGCACATATTCAAGCTAAAAAGAAAGAAAAGAAGGAAGAATGAAAAAAGAAAGAGAAAGGAACATGTTGGAAGTGAAATAAGGGTGCATAAAAAATTAATTAAAAGCATTATAAACAGGAAAAAGAAACAAATGAAGAAAGAAAGAAAGAAAGAAAGAAAGAAAGAAAGAAAGAAAGAGAAAGAAAATGGAAATTGACAAAATGGGAAGTAAAGTAAAAAAAAGAAATATCATATAAATAATAAAAAGGAAACAGAAAGAAAATTATTAACAGGGAAAGTAAAAAATTATATCTGCCTATATGGAAACCTTGCAGATGTGTGTTAATTGAGAGGCTTCAGACTTCAAATTGTGCATTTGTGTTTTTGAATATATCAGGTAGAAAAAAGGTTATTATTACTTCTATAAAAGGTAGATTTTACCACTACTGGAATATGGGAATGATGTTACAAAAATGCAGAACTCTCAAAATGAGCAAAATTTTTAATATTGTTTTTTTTTTACATACAAACAAACAAAAATGACAATACAACCTCATAATCATGTGTATCTGTGCTATTTCTTTCCCCATATGACCTATTATTATTATTTTTTTTTACATTTTTGCTCAGTCATGTGTGTAGAGCTAAAATGAAATAAAATTCAGTTCATAATATTGGCTATTTTGTGTTGTAAAAAGGGATTTGTCACTCTGTACTGCACAACCCTGAGCCTACGTATATAATGTCTCAAATTCTCTGAGCTTTAAGGGCTATGAAAAAAGAAAGAAACAGAATGACTAATGGGAAAAGTTAGAGTTAGGGAGGGGTTACAGAAAAAGTGTAAAAAAAAGGAAAATATGCATTAATGAAAGCAAAAAGGAAAAACAATGAAGTGGTAAATTTGCAAATAATTTTACAACGAGCAAGATAAAAAGTATAATAGAATGAAGTGAAGGTGACAAGTATGAAGGATGAAAGAAGATCTTTAGAAAAGAAAAGGTGCATAAAAGAAAAACAGCACATGAATTCAGAACAAGCCAGAAAATAAAATAAAAAAAATGGCTGGAGGGTTAAAAGGAAGACCTAAAAATAAAAGAAAAAAGGAACAGTGGGGAAAATTAATAAAAATAAGGAGAAAGAAAAAAAAAGTAAATACATTATAAATAGAGGAAAGAAGGAGCCGTCAGGCAAGAGCTAGGAAGGTAAGACAAGAAGTTAAAAAGGTATGCAAGGATTAAAAAGCTATTCAAATTAATGAAAATCGGAGAGCAAATAATCAAATAAAAAGTCCAAATATCATAAAGGATAAATAAGAAAAAAGACAAAAACTAAAAATAATCTTAAATTATTTAAATTAGAGAAGGTTATCTAATTATACATAAATCTTAAAATAAGTACATATCTTCCAATAATTTGCTGACACTCATCCAAAAGTTTGGTTAATTTATTATAATAATAATAATAATTATTATTAGTTATGACTATGTTAATAGAAATCCAATAAGGTTTTACTGTTTAAATCCTGATTGTAATCTGGGGACATGAGATGACATTATATGTATAAAATTAATCTACTCATTAGCACTGTTGGTCTATGGCTAAGATAATTAGGTGTATATGTAAATGAGGTGATAAAACAGCAATCCTTTCCTCGGTTCTCACTGTTGCTGTGGAAACAGATATGTGTATGATTTCTGTGAGAAGAAGGAGATATCCCCTTTTGCGTTTTTCCATGTGTTTTATCCCCCCCCCAAACCCAACACCACCACCACAACAAAGCATCCCACCCCAATCCCGCCAAAGCCTCTTATCTGTTTTTTTTTTAGGCTCTCTCCCCACACATTTTACTGGCTGATGCAAATAAAGATCAATAAAAAAGCAGAAACAAAGCAACCAATCAGAAGTAGGCGGTGTTTGAGTGTAGCTCCCGGTAATAAAGACAAATAAAAGTTGTTTTATTTCCACCGCTGAGCTAGCGCTCCTCCGAGGCCTGAAAGTATACCATAGTGACTCCTCCATTTTTTACAAGATTCTCCAATTTAAAGATTTTTTTCTCCTCATAAATACCTTTATGCTGGCTTGTTTTCTTTTCTTTTCTTACTGTAACTCAGGTTTAGCGCCTTGTAAATGTCAGCATTGGCATTAAAACACAATGGAAAAATTCAACAGCAAAAGAAAAACGGACTCCTCAGCTACTGTTAAAGGTGAAACATAGTTCCGGCATGTTTGAACATATGACTTTTTATTGTCTGCTTCAATTAAAGAATCTTTAAAGATTTTCATGATTATTAGTAGATTAGCCAATTAGCTTTACTTTACCCAGTTTTACAGTGAAAGAAACTTCACATATCAATATATCAGCATGTTTAAATTAAGTGCGAAATTTCTATTCAAGCGAAACTTGTAAGTTGAAAAAAAAAAGGTTAAACAAATTAAACATTGCCAAAAGTATTCAGTTGCTTGCCTTCACATGCGTTTCAGCTCTAATTCATTCCAAAAATCAGATTGAGGTTAGGCCTCTGTGCAGACCAGTCAAGTTCTTCCACACCAATGTTGCTCATCTATGTCTTTATGGTCTTTGCTTATGCACTGGTGCGCAGTCATGTTGGAACAGGAAGGGGCCATTCCCAAACTGTTGCAAATGTCTTGTTGTTCTAAAGCATTAAGGGATCCTTTCATTTGAAATAGGGGACCAAACCCAACTCCTGATGAACAATTTCACACCAATTTCAACATGACTGTGAGGCAGGCCTTCTTGTCCAACAGCTGTGTCTGACATCACATATGCTCTTCTGGAAGAATGGTCAAAAGTTCCCGTAAACACACTTCTAAACCTTGTGGAAAGACTTCCCAGAAGAGTTGAAGCTGTTATAGCTGCAAAGGGTAGGCCAACATCATATTAAACCCTATGGATTAAGAATTGGATGTTACTCAAGTTGATATGCATGTGAAGGCAGGCGAGCAAATACTTTTGGCAATATATACTGTATATATACAGTGGGCCAAAAAAGTATTTAGTCAGCTACCAATTGTGCAAATTTGTAATTTTCATCATAGGTATACCTCAACTATGAGAGACTAAATAAGAAAAAAAAAATTTTTTTTAATGAATTAATTGGTAAATCCCTCAGTAAAATAAGTATCTGGTCACCTACAAACAAGCAAGATTTCTCAGAGACTCTCACAGACCTTTAAGTTTTCCTTTAAAAGCCTTCTCTGTCCTCCACTCCATCTGTTTGAACTTATCAGTATAAAGAAAGGCCTCTCTTATCTTTTTAAGTGGGAGAACTTGCATAATTGGTGGCTGACTAAATACTTTTTTGCCCCACTGTATATATACAATTGAACCTTGGATTGCGAGTAACACGGTTTTTGAGCGTTCCGCAAGACAAGCAAAGATTTTTAATCAATTCTGACTTGAAAAATAAGCTTGGTTTACGAGTGCCGAGTATCATGTATCACACATGCGCCTCTTGTTTTGACACCGAGCATCACATTATCACAACTGAGCCAATGATTTTTCTCTCTCTTGCGCTGCGGAATTGTGGGTGATCGTCTCCCCTGCTGGGTCTTAGTGCTTGTCTCTCACTGATATAATCAACGTCTCTCTCTCTGTTTCAGCGTGTTGTTAGTCCTATGTGTGTGCGGGCGCATAATTTAACACTGTGCCCCACACACACACCGACGCACACACACACACACACACACACACACACACACACACACACACACACACACACACACACACACACACTCTCTCTCTCTCTCTCTCTCTCTCTCTCACAGGTCTGTGAAAGAGTGCGTAAAAAGATTGTGGAATACTTTAAAAACAACATTCCACAATGTAAAATTGCAAAGGCTTTGCAAACCCCATCATCTACAGTGCATAACATCATCAAAACATTAAGAGAATCTAGAGAAATCTCTGCACGTAAGGGACAAGACTGAAGCGCTTTGTTGGATGCCTGTGGTCTTCGGACCCTCAGACAACACTGCGTCACTCATTGGCATGATTGTGTCATTTACATTATTAAATGGGCCCAGGAATACATCCAGAAACCACTATCAGTAATCCCAATCTGTCGTTCCATCTCAAGATGCAAAACTAAAGCTCCATCATGCAAAAAGGAAGCCATATGTGAACAAAGTTCAGAAGCCCCCTCATGTCCTGTGCGCCAAACCTCATTTAAAATGGTCAGTTTCAAAGTTTCTATTGACAGATAAGTTCAAATTTAACATTTTTGTTGGAAATCAGAGACTAAAGTCTCCAGGCTAAAGAGGAGGGAGACCATCCATGGTATTATCAGTGTTCAGTTCAAAAGCCAGCATCTCTGATGGTATGGGGGTGCATAAGTGCATACGGTAAGGGCAGCTTGCATGTTTTGGACAGCACTATGAATGCTAAAAGATATATAAATGTTTTAGAGCAACATATGCTCCAGGCAAGGCATTGTGTATTTCAGCAGGACAACCCAAAACCACATACTGAAGCTATTACAACAGCATGGCTTCATAGTAGAAGAGTCCAGGTGCTGAAGTGGCCTGTCTGCAGTCCAGATCATTCACCTAGAACATTTGCTTCATTGTTAAAACAAAAAATGTCAAAGACGACCACAAACTCTTCAGCAGCTGGAAACCTACAGTATATAAGGGAAAAAAAAAATTCCAACAACAAATCTCCAGAAAGACTTAACCTCAATGCGCAGATGTCATCAAACTGTTTTGAAAAGAAGAGGAGATGCTACACTATGGTACTGTAAATATTAAACCTTAGTATGGTACTGTCCTAACTTTTTTGCGACCTATAGCAGGCATCGAATTTCAAATGAGCAATCATAAAAATTATTTTGTGCATATAATTGTAAAAAGAATTCTCAGTTTAAACATTTATGTTCTCTATGTGTTATTGTTGATATGTAATTTGAAAATCGTTTTGTTTTCATTTTATTCAAATAAAAAATGTCGCAACTTTTCTGCCATTCTGCTCCTTTTCTTTCAGAACTAAACTGATGCTCTGAGTGAGACTTTAAGCTGGATCTCGACAGTTAGTCCTAGTCGCTGGTCGATTAGAAAAACTGCTGCTGATTCTATCAGTTGACTGTGCTTTTAAACAGCTTTAAAAATAGTGGAAAATTATGTCATGATGTTTGAAGCTTTTCATGGCTTTTAAGGCTATTTAACATAATTTGAGTCGATTGGGGGTTTACCTGTGAATGCATTTTAAGGCTTACTTAATTGTTTGACATCATGGAAAAATCAAAAGGAATCAGAAAAAAATGTGGACCTCCACAAGTCTGGTTCATCTTTGGGAACAATTTCCAAATGCCTAAAGGTACCACATTCATTTGTACAAACAATGCTACACAAGTATAAACACCACGGGACCACACATCATACCACTCAGGAAGGAAATTTACTTTGGTACAAAAAGTACAAATCAATCCCAGAACAACAACAACTGATCTTGTGAAGATACTTGGGGAAACAGGTACAACATTCTGTAGATCCACATTAAAGCAAGACTGATATTGATGTAACCTCAAATGCTCAGCAAGTAAGAAGCCTCTGCTCCAAAATAGGAAAAAAAGCCATACTACACTTTGCAAATGCACATGGGGTCAAAGATCTTTCATTCTGATGAAACAAACACTCTTTGCCATATTGATCATTGTTGTGTTGAGAAAAAAATGGGTGAGGCTTGCAAGCCGAAGAACACCATCATAACTATGAAGCACAGGGGTGCACAAACATCAGGAGGGACTGGTGCACTTCACAAAATGGATAGCATCACGAGCTAGGAAGATTATGTGGATATATTAAAGCAACATATCAAGACATGAGCCAGGATGTTAAAGCTTTGTTGTAAAATGGGTCTCAAGCATACTTTTAAAAGTTTTTGCAAAATGGCTTGAGGACAATAAAGTTGAAGTATTTCAGTGGCCCCGACCTCAATCTAATAGATAATTTGTATGAGGAATTTTTGTATGTGTGACCAAGAAGGCCTACAATCCTGCCTCAGTTACAGTTCTGTCAGGAGGAATGAATAAAATTCCAAAAACTTTTTGCAAGAAGCTTGTTAAAGTTTACGCAAAACATTTGATCTGATCTAAACTCTTTAAAGGCGGTATAACCAAATAATACCTGGGTATATACATTTCTGAACCACTGGGAACGGGATGAAATAAATTAAAGCTGAAATAAAGCGTTCTATTTACTATTATTACATTTCACGTTCTTCAAACTTGCTTAACTGACCTACGACAGGGAAAACTTACATGGATTAAATGTCAGGCACTGAGTTTAAAAGTATTTGGCCAAGGTGTATGGAAACAACTTCTGAATTCAACTTTAGTGCTTTATCAGATAGCAAGCATAAAACAATTATTCCTCCAAGTCAAGAATATTATACATCTGCAGTTTGCCAAAACATTTAATCAGCAAAAAAAAAAAAAAAAAAAAAAAAAAAAACTTAATTCAGAGAGCTGTTTTGTAATGCAGGACATTATGCATCTTGTGAGCATCAATTCACAGTACAGTGTATACTTGCAAAACTATTTTCAATATTACAGTGAATGGGTGCACCATGTCTAATCATGATCAATATCATTCACTGATTTTCTCTGTTTGTGTTGCTTGTGTTTAACCTTCATATTTACTTCCCTTTATCTTTTGCTGCTATGACTTTGATTTGTCTTGCTGCATATGGGACACATGGTGCTTCGTGTACAAGAGACCCGCACTGTGCATGGGAAGTTGTTGTCTTCACTATGACTCATTTTCCAATTTGGATTTATATTTTATAAAATAACCACAGATGGATATGCGGTTGGATGTTACTGTACAGTCAATGCATACTGTAAGTTAATATTTAGGGCATTGATGCTCAGTGGTAGGTTTCTCGCCAGCCATGCGGAACGTTTCCATCCTCTGGATGTAGTGCCGGTCCAACGCCCAGATGAAATGGGAGGGTTGCATCAGGAAGAGCATTCGGTGTAAAAGCTGTGCCAAGTTGTCTGTGAGGATCGGATGGTCCTGTGTAGCGACCCCTCGATGGGAGCAGCCGCGAGACTAACAACTGTAAGGTGGTATTTATATTCTGTATTTAAAACATTGTTTTGGGGTCATTTATTCAATGTTATGCCAAAAAAAACATTCATTAGTCATTCCAACTTTCAATACCAAAATTCTTGATCCAAATGGCATTACGGCCTAATTACAACGATGACAAACCTGTATAAAGTTAGATGCCTGGATAGACAAGATAAAGGTGCTGTCTTGTGCACTGTTGGGAAATGATTGTGTGATACAGATCCCTCTGAAAGATTTGTCTCTTCTGCAAATAAGCAACAACTTTCCAGTTGATTTTCAAGGATCAGGAGTTCCACTTGGTGAATCTTCATGGGAATGACTGCAGTGGGCTCCAAGCCAGCTCAGCTAAGATCATCATTCACAGATGTACAGCCTTCTTTAAATTGTTTTCACCATTTAAATGTTTTACTGTGGCTAAGAGACTCATAACTGTACTGTCCTAGACATCTTCTGTAAAACTCTAATGCCTTCATTCACAAGAAATTTCTGAAAGTCCTGGTTTGACTTGCCCATCCCTCATACTAATCTATTTTGGTGCAAAAACTGTTTACCTCTTTTAGAAAACTGAAAATGAAGTAAAATGTGACCTTACAGCAGAATAGCAACCCCAAGAACAAATACAAGTCAACAAAAGAACAGCTTTAGAAGTAAATGAATGGTTTGAATTATCTAAGTTTTAAATCCTATTGATAAACAGTGGAATGATGTGAAGAGGCCATTGCATAGGAGTTCCAGATACACGACCGGATACATCTCCACTATTATGGAAAAACATTACCAAGTCAAGTTAAGTTAGTAGACTCTTACCAAATCAAGTCAAATCAATGATTTAATAATTTACCATTGATTCACTTTTACCTAACAGAAACCTCACATTTTAATATGAAAATACACATTTGAACAATTCAATGGCAAAATGAGCTAAAAGCTTTTCAGATATTTACTCATTTGGGCAAATTATTGTCCACAGGCACACATCTGGAAAGAAAGAAAGAATTTAAAGAAATTCTCTATATTCTAGCACTGGCTTTGCTGCATTTGCAAGATACAATAATCTAGTATTTACATAAGTTGCTGCCATGACTCGCTATAAAAACAAAATGAATGATAATAAAAGAAAAAAGAATGATTTTGATATATATTTTAAATGAAAACTCAACCAATACTATCATTGTGAAGTTCTAAAAAAATCTTCCAAAATTAACACTGTTACAGTTTAACCTTTTTTTTTTTTTTTTAAGTTTAGCCTAAAATATTGGCATTTGTGATTTTAACACTCCTGTGACTCAAAGAAACCACACACAAAAGAAATGTGATCGTTCCTGTTTCTTTTATTTTGTTTTCTCAAGACTACCAAAATGGAGAGATCTCAGCTTGCTGACAAACTGTTTGTTTAGTGCATACCAGGTCTACACAATATGTGATTTATATATACTGTACTGTGAAAAGAAAAAGTCTTGCAAAAGAAAGCAACAGACAGATGGAAGGGAGAAAAAAACTAACTAATGTAGACTCCTGGGTTTTGCATGAAAACAGAAAGGAGCAAGACAAAGATAACTCATATTCTCCAGCATGCTCAGTAAAACATATAAAAATGCAATAAGCAAAGATCCCTTCGAAAATATTTCTATATGAAATAAACCTTAATCTTAAGAGCAATTAAATAAAAACAACCATATTTGGTGTAAAACTCTTTGCTTGAAAATAATCAGTACTGTTAGATACAGATGTGTGCAGTTTTACAGATAAATCATCTGGGAGCTGGCAGGGTTCTTCTGCTATCTTTTCACATCTTTTTTTTTTTTTACAACTTTTTTCATCTGAAATCTGGTCTGTCATTTATTATGTTGCTTTCTTTATATGCAGTCAAATGTTCTTTTTTTTTCTTTTCTTTTTTTAGGTATGTTTTGAAAGAGTGAATGCTTTTGTATATGATTTTGAATGATATGATATATAATAAAATAATGAACAGTCACCGATAACAGTCACAGATATTACAGTACATTTCTCTTAATGCCTCAACAGCTGAACATCTCTGTTTGCTCACAGAACACACACCATGACTCATGCGTGTTGTTTATCCTAGCATGACTTTAGTATAGCCCAATTACTGGCTAAACTTTGCGCGGAACACATTCAGAACCAAAGCGGCACTCTTACTTCAGAGTATCTCATTAAAATCTACCCCTGTTAGATGTAGCGTCAGCAATCTCACCTGCTAGCGCTAACACATTAGCAGGTGAGAACAATGAAGTAGTCTGTATATTTTTTTGCCTCGTTCTACTGAACAGAAAAAAGTGACATTACTGTGAACTTAGCTTAATTACGTTAGAGCCAGCTCGGTGTTCTTGCTAACACAAATGTTTTATGACACCTTTGTTCTTTTACAGAATCACAATTTGCTTTATAAGCTTTAATGATTCCTGACAAACATCAGATTATACAGTGAACCACAAAAAAAAAAAAAAAAAAAAAAAAAGTCACCACCTGGATTTACCTAAGCAAACAGTAAAGAGCCTTCCACTGGATAATTACTGCAGTGATTAATGTGGTTCAGCAAAAAGTTATTTAATTCTAAGTGATGCAGTAAGTAGCTTGTCATTTCTTAAACACCCATGTCTGAAGACATATCCTGTGGTCATGGCAGATGTTACTTTATTTTTTTTTTTTTAATTTCAGACAGGAACAGGTAGAAATGTGGTTAAATGTGGCCATTTAAACACAGAAATCAAAATAGTGAAAATGACGTTAAATAATGAAAGTATAAGCATTTTCATAAACACAACATGTTGAAAAAAATGGATTGGGACTTAATACGTCTATTCAATTTTGTATAGTTGCTTTTAACAGCAGTCATTGTTGCAAAAGGAGCTTTACAGAATAAAATAAAAAGGGTTTCAATTTCTAGAGAACATAAAGAATGGACTGTGACGCATTGGCTAAAGGTCATGTAGTCTCATGAGTCCAGATTTACTCTGTTTCAGGGTAATGGGTGCACAAGGGTAAGTAGAGAGCTACTCTGGAACAGGATAAATATTAATGTGTGACTTTTTTTTTTTAACATAGTAAGTGTATTATACAGTATCGTGCCTGTCTTTAAAGATTGACCTACAAAAACTTTATTTACAGCCAGAAAAAAAGAAGATAATTTCAATAGGTTGTGCAGTGGAGACTTATCTTAAAAAAGGTGATGTAAAAAAGAAAGAAAGAAAGAAAGAAAGAAAGAAAGAAAGAAAGAAAGAAAGAAAGAAAGAAAGATAAACATAAAAAAGACTGATTTAAATGAAAAAAGAAAGATGTTAGACAAAAGAGAGATACAAAGGTTGTATACAGTACATAAGTAGAAGTAAGAACAAAACAGAAGCTGTAAAAGTAACAAAAAAATACTAAATAAAAAGTACATGAGAAAAAAAGTTTGCATCAATAAAGAGTGAAAAATGATGGGAAAAAAAACCCATCCATCTTCAGTACCCCTTATCGTGTGTAGCCTTGTGGGGGGTCTGGAGTCTATCCCAGGAAACGCGGGGCACAAGGATGCCAACTCATCACAGGGGATAATACAGGCAATTTGGAAACAACAATCAGCCTACAACACACGTCGTTGGACTGAGAGGAAAACCAGAGCACTCGCAGGAAGCCCACAAAGCACAGGCAGAACATACAAACTTTACAGATGCAGATCCAACCCACAACCCTGGAGGTGCGAGGCAACAGTGCTAAGCACTAAGCCGCTCTGCTGCCAAGTTGCATGAATAAATAATGAAAAGCTATGAAGAAAAAAGAAAAGAAGAAAAAGACACAAAAAAATTAAGAAATAGAAAAGCAATATAGCCTCAAAATGTCTCATTAAGCAAATCAGTCCAGTAATGACACCACCCCCTGATGAGCAAACCCTCCTCCCAATGTATATGTCCTCCAAGAGCTATTCTTAAGCCATCAATATAATTATATAACAAAACCTAACCTTATAAGCATTATTGTATATCACTGCTATGATGATGTAACTGAGAAACAAGTATCTACTCCATCCCAAGGACTGGCCACGTGCCTGTGAAAAGGGGACAAAGATAAAGAGAAAAGGTAAAATAGACAGAGAATGCCCTTGGCACACTTTCACGTGAAATCTCCTGAGCATGTGCGAGCACACACACACACACACACACACACACACACACACACACACACACACACACACACACACACACACACACACACACACACACACACTGTTACGTCAGATATATTTCAGACAGCTGGAAATGTCATCTAAATGCACTGATCTCTCAGGCATCACACACACACACACACACACACACACACACACACACACACACACACACACACACACTTTTTTTCATGTCAAATAGGTTTCAGACGGCTGAAAATGTCATCTAAATGCACAGACCTCAGAGGCATCAGATACACATTTAAATGCTGTTGAGTAATTACTTAAAATAAAAAAGAAAAACAAATGTGTGCATCGTTATATGTCACTGAATATTTTTCATTCATTATGTTTTTTCATAAACAGTATGACTAAAGCACATTTGTGTTTATTTGTTTGTTTGTTTATTCATATTCCATGTTGCTCATTTTAACTGACCACCTCATTTTCATCTAACACTCTTGTGTACTGACATTTTATTTAGCACTGAAGTACAATAAGAATCACCTGTAAAGATTATGGTTGCCATAGCAACTGGTATGCCAGTTAAAATGATGGGCTAATTTTACTTTAAAACATTTGCATGCTTTATTTTTAATTATACAAAAGTCAGTTCTGACTAAATAAACTGATTGGATGAGAGACATTCATCGCGTTATAATATAGAGCATAACAACACTGGGAGATGGAACTATATGGATCATTACACTAACTGGCATTGGTGGCATGGGTGAAGTAGGTCAGTACTGTCTGCAAATAGGAGAGAGCTGCTGCTGCCAAAACCCACATTTAAAAACATGGAAGCACTTTCAGCATGTAAAAGTCCTTCCGAACTATCTCTGGACTATCCATGTTTTTTTGTTCATGGCTTATGCGAGCTACAAATATAAGTAATTCCTAACAAAGGAAGAATCCGAAGTCACTCTCTCACCCCTGTTCAAGGGCACTACTTGGTGTGTGGAATAAGGAATCACCTAGAACATGCAAACTTTATGCACACAGACCCAAGGAATAGAAACCTTTACATCAAAATTGAGAGGCTGAAGTCATACCAAAAAAGCTGCCATTAATTTAGATTTGCTCAGCATGTAAAGCAATACCAATAATACCAAAAATTTTCACAAATGTAGCTTGTATGTGAGTGTTGCAAAGAAAAAGCCACTCCTTAAAAAGGACATGTGCACTCACGACTGAGCTTTGCAAAAATGCAAGTGGTTAGATGAGTCAAAAATTCAATTATTTGGCCACAATATCTAACAATATGTCGGGCAGAAATCCAATATAACTCACCATACAAATGACACCATTCCTACAGTAAAGCATAGAGGTGGTAATATCCTGTTATTGGGTGTTTCTCTGCAGCAGGCACTGGAGTACTAGGCAGGATAGAATGAAAATAGATGTGGCAAAATACTGTCAAATTCTTGAGGAAAATCTGTTTCCCTCTGCCAACAGTTTGTCAATAAGAAAAATATTTAACTTGCAACATGACAATGACCCAAAGCACACCGCAAAACTGACCACATAGTGATTAACTAAATCACTCACATAAATGTTTCAAGGCTTTGAAAACCCTGCATCTATCTGGAAACGAGGGTTCGCCAGAAACAAGCAGCGGAGACCGAACTGACAGACATGCCGCCTGGACGACTCTACGTAACTGACAACATCAGGACCGACATCATCCAGTGAGGTTATTCCACTCCTCTATCTGGACACCCGGGTACGCAGCGCACCATCCAGTACATCCAGCACGCTTTCTGGTGGACATCTATGACCAAGGAAATTGAGGAGTTCGTCCAGGCATGACCAGTGTACGCCAGGGCCAAGGACACTAATCGACCGACACCAGGGGAGCTCCAGCCACTCCCTGTTCCCCACCAGCCCTGGACGAACATTGCCATCAACTTCATCACAGGCCTGCCGATTTCCAAAGGAAAAAATGCCATTGTGTTGGTGCATATCATCGCCCTCTCTGATATGCACCAACACTATCAGTTCTCCAAAGCTGGGCACCTGGTGGCTCTCACCGGACTACCATCAGCTAAAAAGACAGCCGAGCTGATATTAGAGCACGTAGTCCGTCTGCATGGGTTTCTAAAGGACATCGTCTCGGACAGGGGGCCCCAGTTCACTGCACACCTTCTGCGGTCTGATGAATTCTACCTGCAGTCTTTCTTCAGGTTACCATTCCCAGACCGAACGGTCAGACAGAACAGACCAACCACCAACTGGGTCGCTACCTGAGATGCTTCATCGCCGACCACCAGCGCTCCTGGGCTCGCTACCTCATTTGGCCGGAACTTTTTCAAAACCTCCACATCTCCTGTCCCACTAAGTTAAGCTTATTTGAGGTATGCCAGGGTTTCCAGCCTCTGATGTTCGAACATCAAGAACCGGAGGACCAACAGTTGGTCCGAAGGTGACGACGGTCATGGATCCAAGCCAAGGAAACCATTCAGCGTGCCAACATTCGCTACACCACACAACATCGCCGTCGACACCCTCCGGAACGATTGTACCACGTAGGTGACAAAGTGAGGCTGTCCACAAAAAAATCTACACCTCCACACGGAATCCAAGAAACAGTCACCCAGATTCATCTGCCCCTATCGCATCACCCTCCATATCAATCCTGTCACCTACCGGCTCCAGCTGCCTGCGGCGCTGCGGATCCATCTGGTATTCCACACTTCACAACTTAAACCCTTCACGACGTCACCCATGGTTGACGGTGTCATGTCCAATGATGGCATCATTGTGGGTGGTCCCACCTACACCGTACGCCAGATCCTCAATTCACACCCTTGGGGCAGAGGACTCCAGTACCTGGTCGATTGGGTGGGTTATGGCCCCGAGGAGCGATCTTGGATTCTGGCTTGGTTCATCCTCGACTCCGAACTCACCCGGGACTACCATCATTGGGTATCCTCCACCCAAGGACCGTCGAGAGTTGTTCCTGGACAGGGGGGTACTGTCATGCACACTCTTCTGCAGGTCCATGGCCACACCCTGGGGCGAGATGACAAAGCCCAGGAATGTGGTGGAGCGCTTGTGAAAAGCGCACTTCTCCAACTTACAGTACAGCTGATGGGCAAGCAATTTCTTAAGGACCGCTCTGATGTGTTGGGTGTGTTCTTCAGCGGTGCGTGAGTAGATAAGGATATTGTCGAGGTAGACGAATACCCATTGGCCTAACATGTCTCTGAGAACGTCGTTAATGAAATGTTGGAAAGCAGCTGGAGCATTACAGAGTCCAAAGGGAATGACCAAGCTTTCATAGTGTCCAGTAGGGGTGATGAAGGCCGTCTTCCACTCATCGCCCTCTCTGATATGCACCAAGTTGTAGGCGCTCCGGAGGTCCAACTTAGTGAAAATGATGGCACCAGAGAGGGCATCCAGGGCTGAGTTGGTAAGAGGCAATGGGTGTCGTTTTTTCATGGTGATGTTATTGAGCCCTCGATAGTTGACACAAGGGCATAGCTCGCCAAATTTATTTTTTACAAAGAAAAATCCTGCAGCGGCAGGCAAGGAGGAGGGCCTGATGGTGCCTTGGCGGAGGGCAAAGGACACATATTCCTCCATGGCCCGTGTCTCAGTGGAGGAAAGGGAATACAGATGACCGCGGGGAGGGGCAGAGCCCGGTTGGAGTTCTATTGTCAGGTCGTAGGGGCGATGAGGAGGAAGATGAGTGGCGCGTCTTTTGCAAATGGCCTCGGCCAGGTCCGATAAGCGGTGAGATGGCGTTGGTGTTGACTTCAGGGGCGTCAGACTCCCTAGAGCACGTCCCAGCCGAAGCCCGCAGGCAGAGTTCGATGCAGGTCGGCTGGTCGATGATGAGAGTGATGGATTGGGTCGATGATAGGCCTGGATGAAAGGGGCCGACCGTCGACGGATGTGATTCGAACATGCTGGGATAATGCTTCGATTTTCACCCCCAATCTTTTAGCATGAGAAGAGTCAATGAAGTTGCCTGCGGCACCGGAATTGATGAACGCAGTACTTTGGACCCGTTTGTGGCCAATTTGGAGGTGTACCTGAACCGTGAGACGCTAGGTGTCATGGCGGAGAGGGAGAGGGAGCCCGGCAAACTGCTCCCACGGTTCACCGGGCTTGGGCATTTGCCGGGCGTAGAGGGCATATGGCTCTGAGTGCGCCGCTGATCCACAGTAAGCGCAAAGTCCCTCCCTGAAGCGTCAAGGAGGCGCTGCAGCAGTCTAGGAGGTGCGTCCTAATTGGATGGGTTCCCCGGCTCCGGTGTCAACCATGGCGGGAGGCGGAGGTGGAGGGCCGCATTCTCCTGCCGAAGCTCCGCCACCTCGCGGTGTAAACCCGTGACGTCTTGGACACTACTGCGGGGGGTAGCAACTTCACCGCGAAGCTGCTCAATCAGCTCGGCGTGCCGGTTCACCACATTGCAGAGGTGCGGGTAATCTGCTGGGTTCACTGCAGGCTCAGTCATTCTGTCATGAGCAACCGGAGGATGAAACAGAAGACGTAGCAATTAGCCCGTGTAGCGTGGATGGTAAACCCAAACGCGGAAGCAGTGCGAGTAGGCAGGATAACCACGTGAACACTCTTACAAATAAAGTTAGGATCTACACAAATAAATCCACGTTCTAGCAACACACACTCAATCAGAAAAACAACCCGAGTGGGTGAGTACTCACTGAAAATCCGGTGAATGATCGGAAATGGCATGGACGACCTCAATGACTGAGCGATGTGAAGCGCCATTTTGTCTCCTTTTATGCTTCCTGAATCACGACCGTACTACTTCTGGGTCCTCGTGCCAGTCATGTTATGAGTGTGCATGACAGTCATACTGCAAAGCAACAAAATGTGATTATTTTAAAAGTGCGTTTTTCTTTCCTATACCCACTGTAACAGTAGATCTCAGCAGAACACTGCATTAGCAACATGTTTATGGACACTTCATGATATTCTACAAGAAAAAAACAATATAACCATGTTTGTAGTATGTAAATGGCTAGAGGGAACTAAATAGAAATTTATAAAACTTTATGCTGTCCTACAGCTGCACCAAAGATTTCGGAGTTCGGATCATGAATGACTCCCTAACTTTATATAATGAAAACACTCAGCTGAAGTATCATTAACAAAAGCTTCCCTAAATGGCATATGCATGAGTTCACTCAAGTCATTAAGGTACACAATGTATAAGTGAAAAAAACTAACAAAAAAAACAAACAAACAAAAAAAAAACAGTTTTCAACTTTAAAACCACTGATACTGTATAGCAAATAACTGATTTGCTCCTTTGAACTTGCTTGTTTTACAGTAATCTCAATTCACTTTGACAAACATGGGCCTGGTATATATTTCTGCATTAACCCATCGATAGGAATCGACACAAAGAGTGGGATTATGGGTATGAATGATGCAGAGACACACTAGCTCGCTTCACACCACAGAGGAAAGTACGACTCATGAGATTTCTTTCATTACAATTTTTAAATTCAGAAATAAAAATCAATTCAGAGAAATACATATCAAGTATAATCAATCAAAATTGTAGTCTTGGATCAAAAAGACTTTGAATTTTGTTTCTCAAGCTGGTATATTTAATACATTTCTCCTCTTTGATAAAACTCCTGCACCAGACAAATACAAATGAGCAGCACACTATACATTACTCAGACCTGCCAACCTTTACTTATTTCATGTCGCAGTTCTGTATTTCATCAGAATATAATACAAAATACACAGAATGCACATTTAAAATACACATAAAAAAATACAAAAAAGTATTCCTGTCAACTGCCAATCAAAACAGAATGATAGATTGTTGCACAGGCATTTCTCCTGTATTAACTGACACCACTTGGAGGCTCTTCCCCTTTTATTTATCTCACATAGTCTTCAAATAATTGAATTCTTTGGTCATACAGCAGTGAAACTGTCCAATACAGTTATACCGGCAATTTACCTTCATAGAGTTCAAAACAGAAATGGAAACAAGCACCAAAACAGGTCCAAAGAGGCAGGAGTCATGTTGCCCCACGCTTACATTACAGTGGAGGTGTAGCACAGAATTGTCAAATCGGCCAATAAATAATAAAAAAACACATTTCTGTCAACACAAGATACTGTTTTGATAATGATGTTTGGATCATTTTGCTGTTTCGACTTTCAATTGCCTATTACAGGGTTACTCTAAAAATCCTGTTGATAAAAAAATTCAGCCTACATCATATGTCACATGTAATAACATCTCTGCTTATACTGTTTAAGGCTATATTGTTTATGGTGCCTTTTATATGTATAGCAGGACTATGCGGCGGATTGGAAGCTCAGCTCTATTATGTAATGGATTTCTTTAAAATAATCATGGTACTGTGGCATGCAAATATAAAGTGTAAGGCTTTACATCAGCTCTCATTATAACAGGAAATTTAATTCAGCGGTATTCCACATTTTACTTCCTTTCTTTTCTAATGTCAGTGCAATGAAGACAGAATACATTAGGTGATGTAAACCTCAGCAATTCAATCTAAATAAAATCCACAGAATCTGTCATTATTTGATACTGTCTTTGTTTAAATATATTATTATTATCATTATTATTATTATTATTATTATTAACATTGCACAAAAATTTGGATTTTAAAATACAGTTGTCTTTAACAAAACATTCAATTTGAAAACCTATATAGAACATTATTTTCAAAGCATTCAAATTTTATTTTCTAAGCAATAGAAAAATTTTAACAAAAAATAATGCTTTGTGATGAGCCAATCATATTGTGTATTTCTGTCACTTGATCGACAAAGCGAAGATGCTGTGCAACACAGGCACTCAGGTTGGAGTGATTTAAATGATTGGTTTGAATAACTTCAAAGGGTTTTAGTCTTGAAGCCAATAAAAGGATGCTGTGAATAAATGACACATATGCAATACATTCTGTGAAACAGGACATTATGTGATATGGATTTGTTCAAACACCATGTTATACTGTATACTTAACAAAAGTATGTGGGATACTGTAGAATAAGCATTTAGGTGACGCAGAGGAATAACATTACAAAGCTTAAAATATGCATTAGTGATTTTGACATAAAGTGACATGACATGCATGACCTGTGTGTGGGAAGCTGTTGCATTCACTTTTCCCGGGTCTGTCTTTTTGCAAATGGGTGATATACAGTGATGAAATGTCATGAAATACCAAACTAAAACTGACACTGATAGGAGGAAGCTGATGATGCTGTAAAATTAAGATTTTGTATTGCCTTTGATCTTTAACAACTTTTTTTTGTTAAAAATCTATTTGCTGCCACAACCTTTATTTTTTGCTTCGACTAATTTTTACTAACACAAAAATCACACTTATAAAACCCAAATAATTATGACAACATATTATACACTAGTGGGTTAATTATAACAAGCACAAAATAATTTCTGTCAATTTACAATAATTCTTGTAAAAAAAAAATAAAAAAAAACTTCCCAGAACTGAAAAAAAATAGGTTTTTATTTTGTATTTAAACTGTTTATATGGACCACCACTTTCCAAAGGCTGTGACGGGTGAACAAAAGACAAGAAAAGGAATTATATGCAAGTGTATTATGTATTATGTAAAAGAATTAAATTAAACACAACTCTACTGATTCCCACAACCCACATTTGCTGCATTTACAGAACAACTGTACGATGCTGAATATTTTTTTTAACTGTATTGGAATTTTTTTTTTAAATGTTGGTTTTATTTGATATCAATTATGGTATATCTCACTCACTCATAATCTATACCGCTTAATCCTGTCCTTCAGGGCTCCCTTCAGGGTCACGGGGGAGCCTGGAGCCTATCCCAGGAAACTTGGGCCACAAGGCGGGGTAGACCCTGGACAGGGAACCAATCCATCGCAGGGCACACACACATACATACACACACTTACACACTCATTCACACACTATGGTCAATTTGGGAATGCCAATTAACCTAACTTACATGTCTTTGGACTGTGGGAGGAGACTGGAGTACCCGGAGAAAACCCACCAAGTATGGGGAGAACATGCAAGCTCCATGCACACAGAGACGGGAATCGAACCCAGACCCTGGAGGTGCAAGGCGACAGTGCTAACCACTACTATGGTATATCTGATAACGATTTTAGCCATCAACACTCCTTATTACTTTTTTTTAAATTCGCCTTTCCTAACTTTCCTAAACATGTCATGTGAAGTAAACAAAGAATAAATAGCATGTAGAGGGAGAAGGTTTGAGTGAGTGTGCATATGTGTGTATGTGTCTCTGTGTGTGGGAGAGAGAGAGAGAGATGCATAAAAGGTCAAAATAAAAAAGCATAGTTTCAGATAAAATAAGGGCTAAAGCCACAGATCCTGCGGTAAATCATGGTGTTTCTATGAGAGAAGCTGGCCCTAGACTGACCCAAACCAACCGCACTCTGTTGTAAGAATTATTCATCAATCCAACAGGGTGTCAGATTGAACAGCCTTTTGTTGTACTCTAGTAAAAAAAAAAAAAAAAAAAAAAAAAAAAATGGAAGCAAAGGCTCTAGGAAAATGAGTTGTGTTTTTGACTTACTGTAGGATCCAGCGGTTGACAGGGGCTGGGGCAGGGTGTTCACTGAAAAGAAGGAACTGCAGTAGTGAATATTGTACAGCAATTGCTAACAATAACCTAAAACTTTAAATAAAAAAGCAGTTTATTCCTTGTTGGGTCAAGTGATTCTAACTGTAATTGAAAGAATTAAAAAATAAATATCAGATATGGGGGGGGGGGACTTTTTGAGTGAAACTTTTGGGAATTGGAAGAAAATTGTTAATATGCACTGATCAGCACTAATGCTAACACCACCGGCAGCTGAATTGAACAGTGTTGATCACAAACCATATACTAGATAACAGACCGCTAAATCAATACATTAATTGTACATTCCTAAATGTTACTTTTTATTTTTAAAATCCATTTAGGGCCTCCGAGTGGCGCAGTGGTAAAAGCGCTCACCCTATCATCCGGAGATCGCTAGTTCGAATCCCGAGTGGTGCTGTAACCTCTCGCAGCCGGAGGAGGTCTAGAGAGAGCTGATTGGCCGAGCTCTCTCAGAGGGGAGGGATGAGAGGTACTTAGTGCTCCCACATTAATCACGGCTCTACAGCCAGTCAGGGGCGTCTGTGAGCTCGCGCAACGGAGGGAGCGGATAGCGCTGTCCTCAGAGTGTGTTACGCCGCCCCCCAACGGTGCGCGAGCGAGCAGTTCGAAAAGATGCGGTCGGCTGGCGTCGCGTGGTTCGGAGGAAACACGTGATAGTCTTCGGCCCTCCCGGCTGAGTGGTAGTAGTAGCCTTAATGTGGGAGCCCCCTAGTGACGGGGAGGAATTGGACACAACTAAATTAGGGAGAAAATCTGGGAAAAATCCAAAAAAAGAAAAAATATATATTTTATTTAACGTTTTACAGAACATACCAGAAATCCAAGGAATTCTTCAATAAAACAATAATAAAAATATCAGAGTCTAATGATGTACTTCATTCGTAATGGACACATGGTGTAGTGATATTAAATTCATCTTGAGTACAAATGTAACACTCCTGCAATGCACTCAAGCAAGCGACCAGGTGACAAAGAAAGAATGAAATTTTGGCTGCATGGGACAGGTTTTACATTATTAACATATATGCCTGCTATTCCAAAACATTTGAGTCAAGCCCTAGCTTGTTAGCAGCATAGTTAGCAGAACTGGCTAGCTCACAGTCTCACAAAAAAAAAAAAAGACATAATAATAGCAAAATAATCTACCATATTACTGACATTACCCAGTTGAATACCATTCAGGGCATCAGAATAATTTCTATCATTATTCTGAAAGTCAAGTTGAATTGGTTTGCTCTACGATTATTCAGTCATGTGCTACAGAAACACACAAGGCTAAAGGTACTATGTTTAAATATTTCATGTTCCATCATTAAACTTTAAACTCTGTCACTGAATCCCACACACCTTTCAAACAGAAAGAACAGCTCCTCTGTTTCTTTACTTTACTAGCTTTATTAATAATGCAGATTAACAAGGTGACGTGTCAACAAAAAGATGTCACCCGTGTTACAAACCTTCAGTCTCGTCCACTTGTCCCTTGACTGCTCCCCTTTATTGGTTAAAATATTGTATTTTACTCCAGGGATGAGTTTAATATTACTCACTAAATGGCTTTCCCTCAATTTGCTGTTGCCAGTCAAATGATCAGCTTTTTGTATCACACTCCATAAGGCACTTTCATTTTGTTTGATTTGCTATGCGTATTATTTAAGGTGAACAGGACACAGTGGTACCTCGGCATACGAACATCCTGCCTTGTAAATTTTCGCATTAAAAACAACATTTTTGCAAGAAATTAGAATGCCTACAAAGCATACTTCTTGTTGAGCATACATCCGGTTGTGTGGCGATCAAAAGTTTTTTGCATCTGTGGAAAGCCAAGTGAAGCAAGTTTACACACACACACATATATATATATATATATATATATATATATATATATATTTTTTTTTTGCCATTTTTTTAAATACATTTTGTGCAAGATTTAGTAAAGACATAGCCATGGGTATACCACCAATGACGGCAGCAAGAAGAAAAGGGATCTACTTTCAATTCTATTTTTAAAGCATTTTTAAAGAATCAGACATTAAGGTTTCGTGATGTCTATTTATTTAATATTTTACTGCATGTACATATCTTTCTGTTATGTTTTTATATACAACAAATATGATTATAGTGTTGGAAATTGGTAATATAGTTAATATTTTTGGGTGGCTGGAACAGATTATCTGCATTTACTTTATTTTCTATGGGAAAATGCGTTTCGCAATACGAAAGAATTTGCCTCTGGAGCAAATAAAATTTGTTTGCCAAGGTGCCCCTGTATGTATTTGGACCATACCTTTCTATACAGGCTGTTTCGTTTAGTGCAGTTTGGGATTCAAGTAATTTTTTGGGATTCACAGGGGCAAGGGTAGCTCAGTGGTTAAGGCATTAGGTTTTAAATCCCACAAACACCAAGTTGTCCCTGTTGGTCCCTTGAGCAAGGCCCTTAACCCTCAACTGCTCAGATGTATAATTACATAAAAATGTAAGTTGTTCTAGATAAGGGAATCTGCCAAATGCTTAAATGTGAGTAAATATAGTCTCCACACATTGTACATGTTTACATCCTGATGGTGTGATGTCTGTATTACTACAAAATATAATGATATTTGATAAGAAATGTGCCTTCTTTACATGTACTGTATGGTTCTGTGTGCAGAACAAAAAATCAAAACTCAATTTCTTTGCAGTTTCCATAAAGACGTTACAACAACCCAGGTAGCCTAAGTATAAAAAAAAAAATTGTCAACACATTTACAAATTATTTCCCCTTGCGATGACAAAGGATATTTGCATAACTTGGTTAAAATTCATAAACATTTTTGCAAATGCATGGCGGTCCATTCATCAATAAGGAACATGACAGGCAAAATTATATAAATAAAAATGTATGGGACTAAGCTGTCGAAGTAAAATTTAAGGTCATCAACTATATATGAAAACTAAAAGGCAGCAAACTTTTCATTTTTGGGACAGGAAAAAAAATTGACAGGAAATTAAAATTACACTGGGCTATCATACAGTAGCTTAACATTAGCATGATCCTAACCTTCTCAGAACAGAAGTTTTCATGGAGGCTTCATTTGCTCAGCATACGTAAGTCAATAAAATCATTCAAAACAATAATTACTGGTGTTCATTCTCTGCATTTATTTCTTACTACTTTGTTTGGTATCTCTCGGAGACCAGCAACAATAATAAATTAAATAATAAACGAAAAAATAAATATTAGATATAAGATATATATAAGATAATTGCACTAAAATATAATAAATATAACATTATATACAATGGAATGTTTGTGAACTGGGACCTGGATCTTGATGCAAACAGTAGAGTGCAAAAAAGTGCAAATATTATTGACCAAGACATGAATATGTAATGCTAAAAAGATAAGTCACACAAACATAAACAAATTATTACTATGGAAAACCTATCCTTGAAAAACAAACCTACAAAAAAACACAATCCACTTTAATTTTCACAATGAGCTATGACTCAAAACCATTCACAGTTTGGCAGTGGGGCCACGGTCGAGCATCACTTGTAGATGAAGAGGGGGAGGTAAAGTTGCCTAGTAAAACATGATGCTTACACCTACTAACAAGGCTATTTATGTGTTCTACTCTTTTTGTTGGAAAAGAAAGAGTGAGTGAGACAGAGAGAGAGAGAGAGAGAGAGAGAGAGAGAGAGAGAGAGAGCTGAACCAGCACACCAAGCTGAGTGTCTGTGTGAGTGAGTGTGTAAATCAAAAGAAACAGTTGAAAAGTGGGAAATCAATCAAAGGAATAAATAACCTGTCCAAACCCAAGCCTGCTTCCTTGTACCCAACCTCAAAAGTGTTACACTGGCATTGATACCTGGGATCTGGGGAAAACACCTCCTCACCTTTTAATGACCTGATAATGAGCCTGACTGGAAGAGCCTTGAGCAGAGCAGATCATTTTCATGTGCTCCATGCATAAGATAAGAACAAGTTGGTACAGTGGAGCAACCTTTAATCCAGGACGGTGCTAGTGGGGGAACGGACCAACATTGCAGATCCAGCCCACATTTCACTGACCAAGATGAGGCCAGGCACTGACCCTAAAACTATCCTATAGCTGTATGAGTAAGCCACAGCAATGCAGGACTGGGCAGGGTCCCAGTGGGCAGCCAGCCATTATTGTCAGGAGAGGCTCGGCTTGCTGCCCAGCAATTCTCTAGCAACAGCATGCTGGCATACTGCAATCTAATGAAAGCAATTATGCAACAGGTAGGCTGTCATCCAATATATTTCATGCAGCAAGTAAATGATGCCAGTATTGTTCTGTACAAATTCACTGACAAGCTACAACAAGTGGAATGAGTTCAGTGCCATCATCCTATGTCACTGACAATGGCCATCCAACTTGCTGAAGACAACCTAACAGCAGAAGCAGATGAAAGAGGTTGACTTGCTCTTAGTCATGGTCCCTTACCTTTACCTATCACCACACCTGTATCCACTCCTCAAAAACCTCCAGTCATCAAACCATCTCCCTGAATCCATGCATTGCCTGCCCCTTCATTTCTCCTTTCTATTATTATTTTCTTGGCCTGTGACGTCTCATTTAACTGCTTATCTCTCCCCACTGGGACCAAGGTAAAGCCTATGCGGGATTCCCAGTGCAGTAGGGTTTCCATGATCAGCATGCTCAAATGGAAGACAGAGCACTGATTTTGGTTCCTCCCTGTTTGATCAAGGATGTATCAAGTGACAGTGAGGGTACAATCGTGGCCAAAAGTTTTGAGAATGACACAAATATTAGTTTTCACAAAGTTTGCTGCTAAACTGCTTTTAGATCTTTGTTTCAGTTGTTTCCGTGATGTACTGAAATATAATTACAAGCACTTCATACGTTTCAAAGACTTTTATCGACGATTACATGACATTTATGCAAAGAGTCAGTATTTGCAGTGTTGGCCCTTCTTTTTCAGGACCTCTGCAATTCGACTGGGCTGCTCTCAATCAACTTCTGGGCCAAATCCTGACTGATAGCAACCCATTCTTTCATAATCACTTCTTGGAGTTTGTCAGAATTAGTGAGTTTTTGTTTGTCCACCCGCCTCTCAAGTTCTCAATGGGATTAAGATCTGGGGAGTTTCCAAGCCATGGACCCAAAATTTCAACGTTTTGGTCCCCGAGCTACTTAGTTATCACTTTTGCCTTATGGCACGGTGCTCCATCGTGCTGGAAAATGCATTGTTCTTCACCAAACTGGGAAGAGTCACCTCTGCTGCGGAGGATAAGTTTATCCAAGTCACCAGCCTCAGAAATTGCAGGTTAACAGCAGCTCAGATCAGAGAGCAGGTCAATGCCACACAGAGTTCTAGCAGCAGACACGTCTCTAGAACAACTGTTAAGAGGAGACTGTGTGAATCAGACCTTCATGGTAGAAGATCTGCTAGGAAACCACTGCTAAGGACAGGCAACAAGCAGAAGAGACGCGTTTGGGCTAAAGAACACAATAAAGAACACAATAAAGAAAACTCTTTGAATGAGAAGTTTTGTGTCCAAACTTTTGGTCTGTACTAGTATAAGTATATATAAGTTAACAAGACAATTACTGAAATGATCTCAGCAGGTCCTTTAATGACAGTAATGAAATGCAGTGGAAAGTTTTTTTTTTTTTTTTTTTTTTTTTCGGGATTAAGTTAATTTTCATGGCAAAGAAGGACTCTGCAATTCATCTGATCACTCTTCATAACATTCTGGAGTGCAAATTGCTATTATAAAAACTTAAGCAGCAACTTTTCCAATTTCCAATATTTATGTAATTCTCAAAACTTTTGGCCACAACTGTACAAGTATATACATGTTGCATATCTTAATGATACATACAGTACATCAATAGGAATTATTGGCAGTGGTACATGAAACACCTGTGGTGGCCAGGGCCTAAAGAAGTGTGTAAATAGCATGTGGAAGTATGATACCAAGGTTTGAGCAGATTGACATGCTGGACAGAGGACTGAGGCTATTTTGTTCCAGGTGGTGTAAGGGGAGAAGCAGCCAATGGATTCTGTACCTCAATAGTACAACTGAGAGTAGTATGGACATGGACATTGAGTGTAACTTGTTTTACAAACATTTTACATAAAGGCCATCAACTCAACTCCGTCTATGTGGCCCCACCCTTCTCCCACATCCCCACCCCAACTTTCATTGGCCGCTCATTGTCTATTCATGTCTTTAAATTCTCTCCACCATTATCATCAGTATATAGCTCATACTAGTTGTGGGACATGTGAAGGTCATGGACCACCTGAAAATAACTGGTAAAAATAAGGATATGTACCTTCTCCATTGTTCATCTGCTGAGGCAGGCATATGTATGTATACACTCACACATCATACACTTCAGAAAAGCATTGCTAACAATACACATATAATGCCAAAGCACTACTCATTAAAGCCACTTTAATATTATTTTTGACAATTTCTTTTTCCCCCTTTTTTATTTTGCTAGTTAATTAGCATGCCCAAGGGCCCAAAATTAGCAGCTTAGCGGTGCTGGGGTTGGAACTGGGGACCTTCTTATCAGCTGTCGAATAGCTTAACCCTTTAACCTTAATATATTCCCTACTGGAGGTAGGGAAACAGCTGGTGAAGGTGTTACATTTCTTATTACCGCAGTCTCAGAAAATAGTCTAAGAAGTCTAAGTTCTCAAAAAGTCAAGCAATTTTCAAAAGTTGAAAATAATCTTCCTATTGTTATTAATGACTGTATGATAGATCTCTGTCGTGTGGTAAGAAATTTTCATACAGAACGTTCATTCAACAATGTCAGCTAGTATATGCATATACAGTATAATGTAAACAATATATAAGGTAAACAATTGGTATAAAGTTTTATTAATGATTTAATACTAAATAATGTCTAATGGACTACATAAAGTTAATCACATATAATATCATTTGTGTAATACTGGCAAGAGCACATCTAGGAGACATGATACATTTTTGAGAGATCTTTTCTCATTTTCTTCTGTTTCAGGTTGTTGATATACAGTACAGTTTGTCTCTAAACCCAAACTATTTGTAACCAGCAGATTTGGACCTTGCAGAAATATGCTTTGCCTCATCTCTTGCTTCCTCTTGTTTATCCTGCGATTGCCTTAAATGTGTACGCTAATTCTATACTTTATTTTTGTCTTGTGCACGTTAAACAGAAGTGAAATCTCTTCAGGACTTGATCAAGGCAAGCTTGTGATCATTAAAGATCGTTAAAGAGGCAGTTTAGCTTCTGCTAAAGCAGATTACGATTTTGTGCAAACACACGCTTCATTACATCCTCCACCACAAGCGCTGAGGAGATAATGAAGTAGATAAACCTGAATGCCTTGAAAAACCCGTGCTGAGATGTCCGTGGTGAGATTTAAGACACTAATAAGAAAATAAATGGCGTGAGAAAGGTGGCTTTCCCTCCTGTTAAGTCTGGGAGTGGGTATGTCTATGTGTGTGAAACACATGCTAATGCTCGTTATTTTGCTGATGAGGGATTTACAATCTGTTTTACCCAGCCACCACAATCAGTATCAGATAAAGCACTGCATACAGATGCAGAAGTCGTAATTGCTATAAAGATAAACAGGGAAATGTTCCAGAAGTAATGGCGTCATTCCTGATTAGCTTTGGTGAATGTGAATAATATAAAGTGTCTTGCTGTGTTAAAGAGCAACACACGGTGTTAAACTTGCCTTTATTGTCATTGTTTCTAGATTGTAAATCTAATCTTGCCACCATACATATTTTATGAATACATAAATTGAAAAGAGATTCTTGGCTTACTGCCCTCCAAACATGTAAACTCCATACACACAGACACGAAAAATGCCTATTTTTTTATTAAGAGACAGCTAGTTCAATATATGATGTTGTCCTTTCCTAAAGATTAAATTGTAGATGTTTATTTGCAAACATATTTTTATATATATCAAATATAGTGAATATATACTGTGTATATATAAAACTCAAAGAGTTTTCTTTCTTGTGTTCTTTCTTGTGTTCTTCAGCCCAAACGCGTCTCTTCTGCTTGTCGCCTGTCCTTAGCAGTGGTTTCCTAGCAGATCTTCTACCATGAAGGTCTGATTCACACAGTCTCCTCTTAACAGTTGTTCTAGAGACGTGTCTGCTGCTAGAACTCTGTGTGGCATTGACCTGCTCTCTGATCTGAGCTGCTGTTAACCTGCGATTTCTGAGGCTGGTGACTCGGATGAACTTATCCTCCGCAGCAGAGGCGACTCTCGGTCTTCCTTTGCCAATTTTTCGGACTGACTGACCTTCATTTCTTAAAGTAATGATGGCCACTCGTTTTTCTTTACTTAGCTGCTTTTTTCTTGTTATAATACAAATTCAAACTCTTTGAATGAGAAGGTGTGTCCAAACTTTTGGTCTGTACTGTACATATGCTTCTAAAATTGGAAATCTGATTTGTCCCCTGAGAGCTCATAAAAAAAGTCAATTTCCTGGAGATTTTAGTATCAGTTAGTAAGAAGCTAATTATAAATAAGAAGCTGAGAGGAGCTGCAACATTTCTTTGATCATATGTGGAACTGAAGAGCTGATAGAGGGAACTCTGGTCTCCTGTCTTACAGAACTGGAAAATTAAGTCCTCCTGTCCTCATTAGTTGTCCACCCAAGATGTGACACTGACCTCCTCCACCTCTCTGGGAATACCTCCTCCTCAACATCTTTAAGCTGAGAAGGGAAGATGGTCCAAGAACACTTGGAAAGAGAAGATGAGCGTGTAAAGCTACTAATGAACCGGTTTAAAGAAAAAAAAAAACAAAGGATTTATTTTGCATGCTACATGCAGATGGTGGTAGGATACAGTAACCCCTTACTTTTTAATGTGTTTAAAATTTTATTTTGCAAAGCACTGTTGCATTCAGGATTTTGATTGGTCAAAATGTGTTGATTAGGTTTTTATTCCATTAGGAGCTCTCCGTTAATGCAGCTGCAGTTCTCAGATTTATATTAATGCGCTTATTCACATGGACTTGTACAATGTACAAAGCCAGTGTAAATGGAATATAAGATATGTGTAATCTCTGATTTTTTATTTATTTATTTTTTTGCTGATGAGGTACATCATCAATACAAAATCTGAGGCAAAAATGATGGCAACCCTGGGTTTTTTTAAAACATTGCAACGATGTTTTGGCCAGGGAGCGTTAATTTGGAATGATTTATAATGTGTGATTAATTGCACTTAATTAAACTTAATGCCATTTAAAATGACATTTCAGTGTCCTTGGAATGAATCTGAATATACACTCATCATCCACTTTTTATCTAAACCAGAGTTTTTAGTATTAGAAGGACTGATTTGAATATTTCAGAAACTGCTGATCTCCCTGGAATAATATACACAACATTCTCAGGAGTTAACACGGAATAGTGAAGGGAAAATAAACACTGACTATAAGACAGTTCTGTGGGTGGAAATGTCTTGATAATAAAAGCAGTCAGAGGAAAATAGCCAGATTGGTTTGAGCTGCCAGAAAGGATTTATTAACTCATATAGTCAATCTTTAAAACCGTGGTGAGCAGAAAAGCCTTTTAGCATGCAGAAGACATTGGATCTTGAAGTGAATACAACAGCAAAAGACCATATTGGGTTTACCTGCAGCTGATTTTTTTCCAAGACTGTAGTGTTTGTAAATCCCAGGAAATCAGCAGTTTCTTAAATACTTAAACACAGAATTATAGACAAACAGATCAAACTTTTACACATTTCCGATTTTTGATTTGAACATTAATTGAAATCATTGTCCTTTATATGCATGATTGTGCTGCTGCCGTGTGATTGGCTGATAACTATATAAATGAGCTGGCACACAGGTGCTCCTATGGGCATGAGATTATTTAATGAAATCCGGGTAAGTGGGGGGTCATTTAAGTGTACTTCTTAAGTAAGCAATTAACTGAGCAATAACCCACAACAGACTGTGGTATTATACAAAATTAATGCATTTGCGCAGGTGGGAGTCGGTTGCTGGGGTTGAACCATAACGTAATGTACTACCCCCTGAGTGCCACTACCTCCATGAAGTGTGTTATTTTTTAATAACAGGATGTTCTGCATAGTGTTATTCTGGAGTATATTTATATCAATGATTACAATGTCCATTTATGACTGCACAAAATGCATTCAAGTCAATCTGGGACTGGTGATGAAATTTCTAGTGGATGAAGGCCTAAAACCAACAGAAGAATTCAAGCACAATATGGCGATGAAAGATTTTTAAGCGCAGTACAACATTTGAATGGTGCAAACATTTGAGAGGCCACATGTCCGTGCATGATGATCCTGGCCAAGGTGGCTGCAAGTCCAATGCAGTCTTTCCTGTAAACAATTGGTGAATGTGTGAAAAACAACCCTGGTTAATCACTAAAGGTGTTCTGTTTTGCAGGACAATGCACATCCTGATATTGCCCACCATAATACTTGCACATACTTCCGCATGCCACATGCTCCCTTACAGTCCTGACCTTGCTCCAATTCATTTCCACAAGTTTGGGGAATGAAAGGAGTTCCTGGGAGGCCAGAGTTTCAGACGTAAAACATGCAGTTCGAATATGGCTTCGGCGTACTGAGAAAAATTTGCACCTTGACAGTATTCAAGCACTAGTGAAAAGCTGGGATAAGTGCATTAGTTTAACAGGGGATTCTATAGAGAAATAAAGGTAGTCTTTACTTTCCTAACTGGGTTCTGTTATTCTGCACAATAAAAAGTCCCAGTTTGACTTAAACACCTCTCATACAATATGATGCACGTTTTAACGTTTATGATTAGCTGTAATGTTGAAGAATGTCTGAGAGACAAGTTACTTCCTGTTCTCACCTACATTATAGCCATGATAAACGTTCACTCAGCAGGTTTTCTCTCTCTCTCTCTCTCTTCTCTCTCTCTCTCTCTCTCTCTCTCTCTCCTTTTTACACACACACGCACACACATACACACGCACCACAGCTTGTCACTTTAAAAAGAAAATGGAAAGCGCAACCAAGACTGAGGATGCTCCCAGCTGAGACTCTTTCCATAAATGTTAATAAAGGCCTCATAACAATAGAAGTGCAGTTTATCAGTAATTATAAAAATCTCTTTGTTATACAACACCTTTTTAAAGCCGTTTATTATTTAAAGAGCCTGTGTCTATGAGCTGTTCATAATAGCATATTATAATGAGTGTAATAATATAAACCTTGTACATCATTCATGTTACACCTGAAACTGCTTGCAAAAAAGGAATACCTTCTGACCAATCAGGTTTGAGCAGTGGTACACATAGTAAAACACAACCTTCAAGTCTTTTGCATGGCAGGCAGGAACTCTACCACTGAATGACCGTTTGTGGTGTGCATGTTATTTTACAACACACATAGTTTGAAACTTGGGTGATATATAAACTCAATATACTTACTACTGATCACAATAATACTGCTGTAATTAATCAAATTTAACTGACAGATGTAAATGTCTACCAGACATGTCTATATTCAATTCAATTGTATTTCTATAGGGCTTCTAACAATGGTCATTGTCTCAAAGCAGCTTCACAAAATGAAAAAAACATTTATGGAAGTGTGTATGTGGGACACACATGTGGTTAGATAATGAGATTGTCCCTGATGAGCAAGCCAAGGGTGACGGCGACAGGGGCAAGGAAAAACCCCTGAGATGGCACAAGGAAGAAACCTTGAGAAGAACCGGACTCAACAGGGAACCCATCCACATCTGGGTGATAGCGGATAACAGAAATTATATAACATTGTGTGAGTTATGCAGCTGAAAGTTCGATATAGCAGATGTTATTTAAATTAACATGAAATTAACATAGTTCTCCTTGGGTTCAATATTATTATGACCACAGGCCATCAGTTTCTTATGTTATTAGTTGATGCGTTTAGGTGATGACATAGTATTTGAAGTGTACTGTACCTCTTTGTTGTAATAAAGTATTATCATTTCATGATATTTAGAATGTCTTTTTAATAATGCACTTAGGTTGACAAGATTAAGTATCCCTTAAGAATACTTGACCAACATGACTTGCTTTAGAGGATACATTAAAATTAACAAGAATTAACATTTATTATTTAACTCATATCACATGGTGTTGCTTTAGGGTAACATTTGTTTTCTTGCGCTTTCCTTCTCTCTCTCTCTCTCTCTCTCTCTCTCTCTCTCTCTCTCTCTCTCACACACACACACACACACACACACACACACACACACACACACACACACACACACACACACACACACACACACACACACACACACACACACACACACACACAAACTGAAGCCTAAGGGTAAATGCTCTTTCTAAAAGTGAGGGGTTACATCTAACCAGTGGTGTATTTATATTTCCGCACACGGCCTCTCTTCTCTTTTTCTGACCTCTTTCCTGGATGCACAGCATGTGCAGCAGCCCAGGCTTAACAACTTGACATCGGTGAGGATGAGATAGACAATGAGGATAAGGAAAGTCACGACAGGAAATTGAGGATGAGTGAGATGATTCAGTTTCAGGAAGACATTTCATAAAGTTCACGACATTGTTTGATTTGAATTAACTTTTATTTTCTAACCTAAGAGTAAACTTTGCAATGCATTTAAATTACAGTCATCATTGAGACACTTATACTTTCAGGTGAAACTGATCAAGAATATACCTGTTGATACACCTGTCGCACTGGCCTTTCTAGTATGAAATCAAAGGAAGATGCAATTGGCTGTAAGGACATTATTAAGGTGGTTTTTCTCGGTTTCACTACTGAGCAGAAAGCCTTACTCATGGACTGTTAATATACTGTAAGTTGCTTTAACATGTGAATTTAATTGCTAAATGTATTCCGCTTTTTTCCCCAGTGTTGGTTCTAGGTATAGTATCTCTACTTAAAAGAAAATTTAATTAACCCTGTGGTCACAGGTTGGACCGAAGGACATCTTCAGGATGTCTATAGAGACCTACAGTATAGAGGATGTCTTCAGAAGCTATTAAATACCTTAAAATATTCACACTGCAGATGTGTTCAGGATGAATTTCCTAAAGTCATCCTACTTTGAAGATGACCTAAAGACTTCAGGAGTCTTCAGTTTTAAATATTTTCTACAGATAACCTGAATGTTAGTCTGCATGCACAAGGTATTTATTTATTTATTTATTTATTTATTCATTTAATATATTTGGGCTTTCTAATAATATTCTTTGTTTGGAAAAAAAAAAAATTACTTTAGATGAGCAAGGAGCCATCTCCCTATATAGTTACTGCATGACAACGAAAAATCTTTGAAAAACTTTGAAGTAAGAATCACAAGAACCTTGAATTTCTTTTTTTTAAGTACACTACAAATGGCTATATCATATATTGACTGCCACATCACTACAGCTTCGCCAGGCATGTCCAGTTTATTGAGCATTTGAATGCAGGATTCCTGTCACATATGCTCCAAATCACATGATCACACATCTGGACTCAATTACAGATGCATACATTCATCCACTAAGGACTCCTCTCACTTGTTGTGAAGTATTATTTCTTTGTGGTATATATAGTAAGACTCATAATGTTCCATGTTGATTAACTGGTTTTGACCATGTGCCGTTTTTACATTTTCGACACTGTCATATTTTGTTTATTGTTGTTCCCTGATCTCTCCCACGACCTTGTTACTGATTTCAAGGGGTTTTAACAGTGACCATTGTCACAAAGCAGCTTTGCAGACAAAAATAAATAGAAGTGAGGTAGGAAAAAAAATTAAGATTTGTAACTTAGAAATATCCGATTGACACTGATGAGCAAGCAAGGGTGCCGGTGGCAAAAAAAAAAAAAAAAATAAATAAATAAATAAATAAATAAAATAAAATAAATAAATTAAAAAAATTCATGCTATGGCAATAGGAAGAAACCTTGAGGGAAACCAGACTCAACAGGAAACCCATCATAATTTATGTTAAAATGCATAGACATAGCAGGGATTGATTTGTGGTCATGCTGTGTGTTATTAATCTAAACGTATAATTGGAAAGGTGAGCCACTGCAGTCACAAGTCATCAGAGAAAACCTTCCAAGACCACCTTCATGGTCAAGTGAAATCATCTGCAGTCACCAAATGCACCCCAAGCAGACCCCACAGCGCCACACTCAGCAGCAGCAAGAGACCTCCACGTGACAAGAACTACACCCAGAAGCAGGGAACCAGGATGTGTCAAGAAGGAAGAAGTGGTCAGGATCACTGGAAACGCAGGAGTTCCACGTGTAACTAAATAGATATAGGGATAGAGAGAAAGGGAGAGAAAATAGTTAGGTATACTCACAGTCTTACAATAGATAAGGTCAATGTATATTGTGTACAGAGTGCAAGCAGGGACTCTGGCAAGACAAACAATGACCTCATAACTAAACAGAAGAGGCAGAACAAACACAAACAAGGGCTCCCTGGTAAGTGAAGCAACCAGTCACTCTACTTTAACAAACCTACAGTAAGTGATCATTGAGAGAGGGAGAAGCCAGCATACACACATACCAGTTCTCCATAAAACGCCATAAAAATGTCTATGAGTCTGACAAGTAGCCTGTGCCCTTTGACCAAAGTAGGTGTGGTGGATTATAAAGCACTAGCAGTTCACTCAGGTCCTGTGGCATGAGACCCTCTAGTGCTTTATAGGTCAAAAGTAGTATTTTGATGTAAAATTTCACTGGGAGCGAGTGCAGTATGGATAAGATAGGGGTGATGTGCTTGTATCTTCTGGTTCTACAGTCTTATGCAAAAGTTTAGGCACCCCTTGATAAATAACAGATTTTGATGATTTTTTAATTGAAAAGATGTTAACACAGTCTCTCTTGGAAATGGAAAAAAAAACACACAATATATTCAGGAAACAATGATGCATAGTTACTTCTTATGCCATAAGTTGAACAAAAATACAAAATAAAAACATTATTATGGCACTGTGCAAAAGTTTGGTCACCCTAAGAGTTCCAGTCTCAGAAATCTTTCAGCCTTAATCAGCTTGTTAGATCTGATGCATGGCAACAGCTGTCATTAGTAAATGCCAATTTTAAAGCTTTACAAATACTTTGAATCTTCAAACCTTGTGCACACACTTGCGGACACTCAACAACCATGGGTTCCTCTAAGCAGCTGTGTAAGACTCTTAAAATGAAAGTTATCGATGCCCACAATGCAGGAGAAGGCTACAAGAAGATAGAAAAACATTGTCAGCTTGCAGTTTCCACAGTGAGAAATGTAATTAAGAGATGGTAGTTCAGGAGAACTGTGAAGGTCAAGATGAGATCTGGAAGACCAAGAAAACTCTTAGAGAGAACTGCTCATATGCTGGTCAGAAATACAAATCACCATTTGACTGCAAAAAACCTGCAGGAAGATTTAGCAGATTCAGGAATGGTGGTGCACCGTTCCACTGTGCAGCTGTCATGGACACACCAGTCTCCACCCCTAATCACTGTTCCTAATCTCCAGAATTCTAATCACACACACACCTGAACCTCATCACCAACACAGTACAAATACAACTCACTTCCCTTCACTCAGCGTCTGGTCTCCAAAAGGGACAAGGACTTCATGCTATTCCTGTGTTACGCAATCATCCCACGTCATGCCTCCTCGTCTCCTCATCTACTCATCTCCTCGTCTTCCGTGTCAGTCCACAGTTTCCACCGTTCGTGATCATCAGTCCACCAGTTCCAACACTGTATCAGATAAGACTCTCCGGTTCACTCTGTCTATTCACATCTCATCCAAAACAGTGTTATTATTCAATGTAAATAAAAGTTCCGATTCATGTGTTCAATATTCCTGTCTGTGGAGTCTGTCATTCCGTAACAGAAGACCAGACCTGAAAAAATTAATCTGACGGGTGCTGACCCAATTCAAGAGCTGGTGGAACGACTCCGGCAAGTTTTAACCTCCCACGCACCACTTCCGGCAACAACATCTTCTTCTCCATCTTCAACAACATCTCTCAATCCAGCCAGTCGTGCGGCACTACTCTGGTGAGGCGGAGAATTGAAATGGATTCCCATGTCAATGCAAAAAGTCCTGACTTTCGAGACTGACAGATCGAAAATTGCATATATAATATCTCTTCTCACAGGAAAAGCACTACAGTGGGCTGAAGCCATTTGGCATCAAAACAGGAGTATAGTACGTGACTATGACCTTTTTGTTTCCCATTTTAAGGAGGTGTTCAATCAGTCGGCTGACTTCTCCACCACTGGAGAGAAATTGTTCAAACTGCATCAGGAAAAAGATTCTATTAATGACTATGTGTTGACTTTTCAAACTCTCGCAGCTTTCAGTGGTTGGAATGAAGCAGCTCTACTCATAAAATTCCAACAAGGCTCAACCCTAACCTGAGGCTGCAACTCACTGCACATGACGATTCAATTGGATGGATCCACTGAGTTTCCAATAGTTTGCAAGAATGTATCTCGGAAGTTCCTGAATCTCCACATCATTGTCATCAACTCAAAATACACCTGATACTCCATTCAACCCAATTTAAAATCCGCTGTGTCATTGGGCTCCCCCAAGAGGAGGATGGGTACGTCACATCACACCTCCCTTTCACGTGCGAGTGGGTTGGCTCCATGAAGACGAAATCGAGTTTCTGGTTATGGAACGATCCACCACTGGTCTCATTCTCGGATGCTCGTGGCTCGCCGAACATCAACCCATTATGTCTTGGGAGAGTGGAGAGATCCTGAAGTGGGGGGGGCAAATTGTATAAAAATTTATCTGGTCATTTCCATTAATTCCACTTCCACAGAAAGCCAGAGTAAAAAACAATCTACAGTTATCTCAGTTAGTTTCTTCTTTGTGGCTAAAAAAGATGTAGGGCTCCATCCGTGTATTGATTACCGCACCCTGAACAAGATCACCAAATTCAGTTACCCACTTCATCTCGTTCCTTCTGCCATGGAACAATGTCAGGGTGCGCGAATTTTCACCAAGCTGGATCTCCGGAGTGCAACCTCATCCGATTACGTGAAGGAGATGAATAGAAGATGGCATTCATCACCCTGACCAGACAGTATGAAAACCTTTCATGCCGTACGGATTGGTCAATGCCCCTTCCTTATTTCAGGGTTATATGAATGAGGTATTACGGGGATATCTGGCTCGATTTTTGCTGGTCTACATTGATAATATCCTCATCTACTCCCAGAGCGAGACTGAACACCGTCTCCATGTAACTGAGGTTCTCTGGAGACTGCAAAAACACCAGTTGTTTCTAAATGCAGAGAAATGTTCCTTCCATAAACCCTCCATACAGTTCCTGGGCTACCACATCAGCCCACACAGTATCAAGATGGACGAGAGGAAGGTGGAAGCCATCTGAATCTGGCCCATCGCATCAAACATCAAACAGCTTCAATGTTTTTTAGGATTTGCAAATTTTTATAGAAGATTTAACAAGAACTACAGTTTGCTCATATCCTCACTCACTGATCCCTTAAAAGGCAAACCCAAGGCCCTAGCCTGGACTCCCGAGGCCACGGAAACCATGTCAGCACTTCAGAGAGCATTCACCTCATTCTCCCAAATCTGAACAAACCTCTTCTGGTGGAAGTTGATGCTTCACAATCAGTAGTTGGTGCTGTACTGTTTCAGCAGCAGGGGAAAACCTCACAGTATCTTCCATGTTCCTTCTTTTCTTGAAAGATGTCTTTGGCAGAGAGGAACTACAACATTGGAAATCGAGAACTTCTTGCCATAAAATTGGCTCTGGAAGAATGGAGACACTGGTTGGAGGGGGCATTACATCCTTTTACTGTCCTTACTGACCATCAAAACTTAAAATACCTCCTTGAAGTCAAGTGTCTGAATCCACGACAAGCCCGGTGGGCACTATTTTTCACTAGATTCCACTTCACAATCTCGTATCGACCATGAACAAAAAAACACAAAAGCAGGCTCTCTCTTGCCTTCATGATCCCGATGAATGGAACATCCCCGAAAATATTCTATCTCCATCCTTATTCATTTCTCCTATCCAGTGGATCCTTGATGATGAAATCAATCAAACCCCTGCCTCTGAGCCTTCTCCACCAGAATGTGCACCCAATCGAACCAACATTTCCACAACACAGCATGACCAACTCATTCAAGAAATTCACACGTCACTGGGCAGTGGTCACCCTGGGACCAATCAAACCCTCTCACAGCTAGAAGAATGCTGATGGTGGCCCAACATGGCTGAACATGTCCGAAGGTACGTGAGGGGATGCCAGGAATGTGCTTTGACCAAAAATCCCAGATACTTACCCTCCGGAAAACTCCTACCAATTCCCCAGCGTTCCTGGTCACACCTAGGGTTAGACTTTGTAACAGACCCTCCCTCTTCCAGGGGTAACACCTGCAAACTGGTTATCGTAGACTATTTTTCAAAATCCTGTCATCTGGTTTCCTTAAAAGGTCTTCCCTCTTCCAAAGAAACAGCAGAGACCATCTTCAACCAGGTTTTCCAGATTTTCGGAATCCCAGAGGACATAGTTTCTGACAGAGGCCCTCAGTTCATTTCAAAGTTCTGGTTCTCAAGGACAAGTCAAGTATCTTGTAGACTGGGAGGAGTACGGCCCTGCGGAGAGGAGCTGGGTCCCATGAGCAGACATCCTCGATCCGAACCTCAGGGAATTCTATAAACAACACCCACAAATGCTTGCTCCCAGGGGTAGAGGTCGTCCATCCTGGCGACGTCTCCTGCGGCCCCCAGGAGTGGTCCATGTAGGGGGGCTTCTGTCACGGACACACCAGGCTCCGCCCCCAATCACCGTTCCCAATCACGGGAATTCTAATCACCAACACAATACAAATACACCTCACTTCCCTTCACTCAGCATCTGGTCTCCAATACAGACAAGGACTCCATGCTATCCCTGTGTTACGCAATCATCCCCTGCCATGTGTCCTCGTCTACTCATCTCCTTGTCTTCTGTGTCAGTCTACAGTTTCCACCATTCATGATCATCTGTCCACCATCTCCAACACCATATCAGACAAGACTCTCTGGTTCACTCTCTCTATTCACATCTCACCCAAAACAGTGTTATTATTCATTGTAAATAAAAGTGCCCATTCTGATTTCCAATGTTCCTGTCTGTGAAGTCATTCTGTAACAGCAGATAAGACCTTCATGGAAGAGTCAGCAGAAGAAAACCTTACCTGCGTCCCTATTATAAAATCCAATGTCAGAAGTATGCAACATAACATATACAGAAGCCTGATGCATTTTGGAAACAAGTGCTGTGGACTGATGAAGTCAAAATAGAACTCTTTGGCCACAATCAGGAAAGGCCTGTTTGGAGAAAAGAAGGAGCAAGATTTCATGAAAAGAACACCTTGCCAACTATTAAGCATGGGGGTGGATCTATCATGCTTTGGGGTTCTGTTGCAGCCAGTGGCACAGGAACATCGCATGGGTGGAGAGAAGAATGGATTCCACTAAATATCAGCAAATTCGGGAACCAAACATCACACCATCTGTAAATAAGCTGAAGCTGAAAAGAGGATGTTCCTTTTCAAAAGCTACACTCGATGCTGTGTGAAAACGCTATGGGAACATCTCTTTACTCAACCGGTTGTGAAGCATATGTGTATCAAACATGCCAAATGTTGGCTTATATAACCTCGGTCAGGTGACGTCATCTGATGAGGTGCACATGCAGGTTATAAATAGGAGTGAACTGGAAACATCCTAAGGTCTTTTTGTCTTCAAGGACAAATTGTGTTTGCGTGTGTGTGCAAAGCAGATATACAAAAAAGAATGAAAGTGTTAGACTACTCACCAATATGGTAGAGTTTGAGAGGAGATGCGTGCCTCAGAGTGAGAGATCTCTCTCGGATGGCGATCTCCACACTTTCTGTTTTGAGGGAGAGAGTAAGCATGGTGATCTCCTCCCTATTAAGGTGTTTCGCGCGCAAGGGGGTTCACGTGCCGATCTGGCCAACACGCAGGAGATGGAAACCTCCTTTTCTCTCGCAATCTCGCTGGATCAGGAAGCTTTAATGTCCACTTCTCAAGTGTGCACCGGCGCTTCTTGTGAATGGGCAGAAGAGAATTCCTCTCTTGCCGCAGGTGCAAAAAAAAAAAAATCCCCCAAGCGCTCAAAGTTAGACGACAGGTTTCTGTCGGGTGGCCGGGGGAGGGGCCTCAACGATGGTCCCCCCCCCCCTTCTATGGCAACTGATAAGTTAACTCATTAAGTTAACTCTGATAAGTTAACTCATTAATTGAAAAAGCCCTATTCATCCCCCTTGAGATCTGAACACTGGCGGGTCTATCGACCCCCATGGAGGCATGTAAAAATTCCAATAAGGAATAAAGATTCCTCCCTGGCCCCCTCTGGATGCCATTGTCCAATCTCCGCCACCACTGGTGTTTCGGGAAGCAGCGGTCTCCAGCGAGATGTTAGGTCCTTGGTTCGTTCCTGCCATGTTTCAGGATGCCGAATACTTACCACTCCCCCCCATTTAGCCTCAGTGTCAAAAATTGTGCCCCTTTCAGGGAGGCTGGCAGTGGGGAACCTACTGCCAGGTATGTCTCTGTAGGTACAAAGCACTGTAGAGAGAGGCTACAGGATTTCTTTTGCACATCGTCCTCCACGTTTCAATGCCGTGGTCTCCACTTCCATGAAACTGGAACAAGCGCATCTGCTGACTTGGCAATTACAGACTTTGCTGGAAAAGGGGGCCATACAATATGTTCCCCTGCCAGACAGAGACCCAGGCTACAAAAGTCAGTACTTCCTGGTTTCCAAGAGACAAGGGGGGTTGCGTCCAATTTCACATCTTTGTGGGCTTAACATCAAAATGTTGACAGCCAAAATTATTGTTTCTCAAATCCAACCAGAGAATTGGTTTGTGACAATCGACCTGAAGGATGCATATTTTCATATAGAAATATTGCCACAACACAGGAAGTTCCTGAGGTTCGGTTTCAGGGGCAAAGCTTACCAGTATCAAGCCCTTTCATTTAGCCTAGCCCTGTCACCCTGCACATATATAAAATGCACAGATGCAGTTCTGGCTCTATGATTCCAGGGCACCCGTACTCTGCATTATATAGACGACTGGCTGATCCTGGCTCAGTCTTAACAGCTAGCACTTCGATGTCGAGATGTCGTCCTAGCTCAACTCCATTCTTTAGGATTGAGACTCAATGCCGGGAGGGAAATTCTTTTTCTTGCTCAGAGGACAACATATTTGGGTGTCATATGGAATCCGATCGCAATGCAGGCATAGCTGTCTCTTGTGCATGTCGAATAAATTCTAAATACCTTAAAGGAAATCAGGCTAGGCCAGAAATTTGTTCATTACATTACAAAATGTTTTAGCTCTCATGGCAGAGTGATACCCTTGGGCCTTCTGTATATGAGAGCATTTCAGTTGTGGCTAAACTCTAGGGGATTTTATCCAAGGGCCAATCACCAGAGGAAAATAAGGGTTACGCGCCAGGGACTTCTGGTTTTTGACTCTGGGATTGCAATCCCCACCCCGAAGTAGTCAGTCAAATCTGGGAGAGATCTTATGTAGCAGAGGTAGACCTCTTTGCCTTGCAAGAAAGAGCACAATGTCCCCTTTACTACTCTCTCACTCCTCCAGCTCCCCTAGGCCTAGACGCGATGTCTTTATGCATTTCCCCCGACAGCTCTGCTCCCGGGAGTCCTGGCAAAGGTCCCTCAACAGGGTTTGTGCCTCTTATTGATAGCGCCCTGTTGGCTGACCAGAGTATGGTCCTCGGATCTAATATCTCTCCTCAATGGGTCACCGTGGGTGATTCCAGTGAGGAAGGATCTTCTGTCTCAGGCGCAGGGCACAATATTTTTTCCCTGGCCCGAGCTCTGGAACCTTCATGTCTGGCCCCTGAGGGGAACCAATTAAGAGATACTGGACCAGCCTATTAGACCATTCTAAGTGCTAGGGCTCCCTCCACTAGCACTTATGCCCTCAAATGGAGTGTATTTAAAAGTTGGTGCATGGCAAAACATGTAGACCCAGTCCTCTGCAGAATTGTTTCAGTGTTGGAGTTTCTGCAAGAAAAGTTGTCCTTCCATAGTACTCTCAGAACGTATGTAGCCACTATTTCGGCTTGTCATGTTCTGACTGATTGAGGTTTCTGTGAGAATGCACCCTTTAGTTGCCCACTAGAGCGACAGTCCCTTCTTGGGAGTTAGCGATTGTGCTCGAAGGTCTGATTTATACCCCTTTTGAACCACTAGAGTCAGTGCCTGTCAGGCTTCTGACCCTTAAGATGGTTTTTCTTATGGCCAATACTTCACTGAAGAGAATTGGGGATCTGCAGGCTTTGTTGGTCTCCCCATCCTGCCTAGACTTTGACCCTGGGCTAGTCAAAGCTATTCTGTATCCTCACCCGAACTATCTTCCGAAAGTTCCATTCTCGACCATGCACCCAGTTGTTCTTGAAGCCTTCTGTCCTCCACCTTTTACAGCTCCGGAGCAGGAAAGACTGTGTCCAGTACATGCTCTTCAGATTTATGTCCACTGCACTAGCCAGTGGCATAAGTCAGAGCAGCTTTTTATATGCTATGGGGGCTGCAACTGGGGGGCGGCTGCCATTAGACAAATGCTGTCACATTGGGTGAGAGATGCTATTGCTCTAGTCTACGAGGCACGTGGTCACACTTCGCCACTAGGAATCAGGGCTCATTCGACCAGAGGAATTGCCTCATCAATTGCGCTGGCAAGAGGTGTCCCCTTGCAGCAAATGTGTGATGCGACAGGTTTCCTCTCCCAAACATTTGTCAGATTTTATAGTTTGGATGTCCATGCTACTCCAGGCTCGTAGGTCCTCGAGTCAGCATCCCAAAGTTATATCTGAGACCTCTTTGGCTACTGTGCGCACACGCAACACAGCCTGGGGGTCCAGACACTTGCATTGCGGTGGCTTTGGTATTCTCGTTCCCATAGCGTTTTCACATCGAGTGTAGCTTTTGAAAGGGAACGTCACAGGTTACTTTGCTGTAACCCTGTTCCGTGAAAAAGCGGGAACGAGATGCTGCGCTCCAATGCCGCACTGCTGGCGTGACTGGATGTCCTTTTAGACAAGAAATTGACCTGAGGATGTTTCCGGCTCACTCTTATTTATAACCTGTAGGTGCACCTCATCAGATGACGTCACCTGACCAAGGTTATATAAGCCAAATTTTGGCATTTTTGATACGCACATGCTTCACAACCAGTTGAACAAAGATGTTCCCATAGCCTTTTCATGCAGCATCACGTTCCCGCTTTTTCAGAGAACAGGGTTACAGCAAAGTAACCTGAGACGGCTTCTACAACAGGACAATTATCTTAAACATACCTCGAAATCCACTATGGAATACTTCAAGAGATGAAAGCTGAAGGTTTTGGAATGGCCATCACAGTACCCTGATGTAAACATTATTGAAAATTTGTGGGTGGATCTTAAAAGAGCTGTGCATGCAAGACGACCAAAGAATATTATGGAACTAGAAGCCTTTTGCAAGGAAGAAAGGGAGAAAATCCCAAGTAAACGACTTTAAAGACTTTTAGCTGGCTATAAAAAGCGTTTGCAAGCTGTGATATCTGCAGAGGAGGTATTACTAAGTACTCATTATGTAGGGTGCCCAAACTTTTGCACAGTGCCACAATAATTTTTTTATTTTTCATCTTTGTTCAATTTATGACATAAAAAGTAACTATGCACCAATGTTTGCTGAAAATATTTAGCATTTTTTTCCATTTCCAAGAGAAACTGTGTTAACATCTTTTCAATTAAAAGATCACCAAAATTTGTTATTTATCAAGTGGTGCCTAAACTTTTGCATAAGACTGTAGCAACATTTAATTGGAGCTCCTGGTTGAAAATCCAGACAACAAAGCATTACAATCAAACATATAGGTGATAAAAGTATAAACTAGTTTTTCTGCGTCTATGTAGTGTGTAGTGCTATATGTTTCTTATCTTCCCAATATTTCTGTAATGAAAAAAGGCTATTTTTGTAAAATTAATTAAAACATTTCCAATGCACCTATACTGTTAGTATGTGTACAAATGGCAAACTAAATTTCTTGAATCTCTTGAATTGAATATTATCTACGTAAGATTTAAATGAAAGACTCAATATGGAATCAATAATCACAGGTAGGTGTTTTATTGTTGCACATGAAACAGAAAGGTCATCCAGAGTTACTGTGTAACTGCCTGTGGTTCTAGTACTGGTACTTATATCTTGTCAATATTAAGTTGAAGGGTAAGTTGAAAAGCATTGTCTGATGTCATCTACACATTTCTCCACCTTGTTAATATTCTGTTTCTCATCTGGCTTTGTTGAAACATATAACTGTCATCAACTAATACCATTCTCATGAATTACTGTAAGAGACCTAAATAGAGAAAATAGCAATGTGCTAAAACAGAACCTTACATCTACAAACTGATAATGAGCAAACAAATAAAACCTGACCAATCAGAGAGGCATTTCCTTAAGTTCTACCACATTTTCTAATCGATCAAGGAGAATATTATGATAAGAGGCCAGTAGTAGGTCATTATGACTGTGCTATGTTCACTGTGTTATGATGAGCCCTAAATCCTGACTAATACATTTTACAAAAGTTATTCCTATGTACTGTATGTATGTGCATAGCTGCTGTGCTACGACCTATTCTAGGATCTTGGAGTTAAGAGGGAAGTTTGATATTGGCCTACAGTTGGACTGCTGACAAGGGCCAAGGTCAGTTTTTTAAACTAAATGTTTAATAATCACTTGTTTAAAAGATTTTGGAATGTAGCCATTACGAAATGAAGAGTTCACTAATTTTTAAAAGGGGTTGCTGAAGAAATTAGTAAAATTAGTTTAGTCTCTTGAAGGGAAGTAAAATATGCTGTCCTGATATAAACAGATTATTACCTACATCAATATTTATTCAATATTCTGGATATTCTGGTTTTAATGCCTATTTTTTTGACTAATATTTTCAATTTTGTTATTGAAAAAAAAAAAACATGAACTCCTCAACACAGATTGTTGGTATGCATTCTTCTGTTGTGGTCTTATTCCTAGTTAATTTTGACACAGTATTAATAAGAATCTAGAATTCTTTTTTTTTATTCAACTATAAGAGTTGAGAAATATGTTGATCTAGCAGGGCTGAGAGCTCTTACATAGTTCTCCTTCCATCCTGAGAAGTTTTACCAACTTTGTTTGACGGTATTATGTCCTAGTTTTTGAGTGGTCTGTTTTAAAGTGCATGTGGGAGTGCATTTTGTTTAAGTAGAGCTTCATTATGTACGTAAAAAAATAATAATAATAAAAAAAAAAACACTGACTCAAAACATTTGGTTACCTGATCGAGTTCTTTGGGGTCTTTTGTGCATTTTGTATTGTTCGTCCATTCTAGTCCATTCTAAATGCATTAGAAGTTAATCAGTACCTAATAGGACCCACTCCTAATGCTGCTCACACACTTGACCTAATACCAAAATTAGGACTAAATAGAGGAAATATAATAACATATGCAAAGTCTGAAGTTATCTCAGATAATTATGAATTTTAATTTAAAATGTGTCTTACCTCTACCTCTACGACCCTAAGCCAACAGTCACGTCAAATACTGCACTGATAGTTTTATCAGTAATTTTCCAGTTATGATTTATCAGTTATGATTGAATCTCCGGCTCATCCCACAGCACTTAATCAGGCTACTTAATACTTAAAGTCAACGTTCTGCTATATTTCAGATAATGTAGCTCCACTTAAAAGATAATTGATTAAAAGCAAGACCATCAGAAAAACATGCACAGATCAGTGATAAGAATGTTTTACTCCTCTTCAAGAGACTGAACTAATGTCTCAAGTTTCCTTACTGTAGATCCCAAAACCAAGATGTGTATTAGATCCCAATTTTTTAAACAAAACATATCCAAATTTAAATGCTATTAAAATAATAATAATATGAATGTATTAATATTATTATTAATATTATTATTAAAATAATAGTTATTAAAACCCTGCTTAAAAAACCTGATCTTGCCTCCTGTCAACTGTCCAATTATGGGCCAGTATCTCCCCTTTATCTCCAAGATCATAAAAAAAAAAAAAATTGCAGCATTGACGTCATGCTCGTCCTACATAAGGGTAACATTCATAAAATGTATCGATCAGGATATATGCCTTATCATAGAACAGGCACAGCATTGTTTGAAGTGGTAAATGATCTACTATTTCCATCTGATCAGATTTGTGTCTCCTTGTTTGTGTTGCTTGAACTTAATGCAGCTTTCGACACCATCGATCATACTATTATCCTTAAGAGATTGGAATGTGTAGCAGGAGTTAAGGGAATGTCTCTCTCTTAGCTCAGCTGTTGTTTGACAGATTGTTATCAGTTTGCTGATGTAAATGGCTTTTTTCTTGCTACTGCCACCTCCAGCTTGCAAATTAGGGGATAAATTGAGGCCACCATTTACAAGTCTATACATTTTTCACATTTTTACATTCATATGCAGAATTTTTATTTGTGTTAATACATAAAATGTAATTGAATAAATTAATAGGTCATGTTTTCAGTGACCTTTGAGTGCATTATGTTGCAAAACCATAATGACATCCAGATATTTACATTTACATTCAGGCATTTGGCAGATTATTAAATGGATTAGTCCATATTCTGGAGTCAACTGTAAAGTCAATTTATAACTATTATATATTGCATTTCACTAACATACCTTATATTGTCAAAAGTATTTACTTGCCTGCCTTTACATTCATATGAACTTCAGTAACATCCAATTCTCAATCCATAGGGTTTAATGTGATGTTGGCCCACAGCTATAACAGCTTCGACTCTTGCTTTCCACAAGGATTAGAAGTGTGTTTATGGGAATTTTTGACCATTCTTCCAGAAGCGCATTTGTGCGGTCAGACACTGATGTTGGACGAGAAGGCCTGGCTCACAGTCGCCACTCTAATTCATCTCTAAGGTGTTTTATTGGGTTGAGGTCAGGACTCAAGTTCTTCCACACCAGACTCACCAGTCAAGTTCTTACACACCAGACTCATGCCTTTATGGACCTTGCTTTGTGCACTGGTGTGCAGTCATATTGGAACAAGAGGGGGTCGTCTCTAAACTTTTCAGTTGGGAGCATGTAATTGGCCAAAATGTCTTGGTATGCTGTGACATTAAGAGTTCCTTTCACTGGAAGTAAGGGGGCGAGACCAATGAATGAAAAACAACCTACACCAGTTCCAACATCACTGTGGCAAACATAGGGGTCTTTACCTCTTAGCTGTGTTTTAAATTTTGTAACACTGACCAAGAAACCTTTATTTGTCACATAGAGATTACAGTACAGTGAAATTTCTTCCTTGCATACCCAGGTAGTAAGCTGGGGTCAGCCATGACAACCTTCTGATCAGTAAGCCAGGGACTTAACCAATTGAGCTACACTGCCATTGGGAAAGACACTGTGAATACTAACCCCTTGTAAGTGGAAAATTAAGTAAAAATGAGTGCCTTATAACATACAGTTAAAAATGTCTCTTTGTTCTTATTGGCTATGAAAATTAACTTCCACAAAGGGGTGTTTGAGGGTGTTTTAAAATTTGTTTATACTAAAACAGGCCGTTTGAAAAATTAATTTGTTGTATTTAAGTTGTAATTTGTTAAGTTGTATTTTAGATTGAAAATTAAAAGATGTATTTTGGAGACCTTTTTTAAAAGGATTATATTAAGGGAGCTTGAAAAAATTGTTCCAGATCTCTCAATATTTTTGATCTTTTGATCACAGTCCTCATCAAGTCTTTCAACAAGTTTTTTTTTTTTTTTTTCTTCAAATCTGCACTCTGACTCAACCATTCCAAAACGTTCTTTTATCTTCTGAAGCTATTCATTGTTGACCTGAATTTATGCTTTGGGTCATTATTGTGCTGATTTTTTTTTTTTTTTTCATCTTCAGTTTCATAACAAAGGCATGAGGCAGGCGAGTTTTTTTTTCTTTTCTTTTTTCCAGCCCCAACTGATGTTATTTGGAGCTATCCACAATTCCCTCTATCTTTACTGAAGTTCTAGTCCAAGCTAAAGGTAAGCAGTGCAATAGCATGATGCTGCAAACACCAAGCAACATTGTGGGTATGATTGTCTTTGGGTGATAAGCTGGTGATTTTCTTTTACAACAATGCCCATTAAGTTCTACCTTGGTCTAATTGGACTGTAGCACATTTACCACTTGGCTGCAGGTGATTATACTCCTTTAATGTAGTTTTAAATTTAGGATGGTTTTCAATTGCATCCTATAGAAATCTTTTCTTATCTTTTATAGGGTTCATCACAATCCCTTTGTGGGTAATGGGTGTATGAGAATTACACTGTGAAGCCAGGTTTTCTTTTTTATTGAAGCACCGTTGTCATAATGCAAGAGGCAGGTTTGCTCCCAAAGTTCTTTAAACTGATTTACCAAGTTACATTATAAGTTTTTATTTCACTTTTTAATTTTCCATAAAGCCAAAGAAATAAATATACAGAAATAAAACATCCTGTTAATAGCACTAGTCACCCCCTTGTTTTATGTCAAGTTCCACAGGTGGTCTCTTCTTTTCTCACATTAATTCAGTGTTTATCCACACACCATATACAGTATACAGCTCGCGTCCCATATTTAGATGTTTCTAAACATCACTACACCAGTGTTGTTAGCAACAAGGCTTTACTTCCTGTCCTGTTTAGACGTTCCTGCTGCTTTTTTCACCAAATTCTGCCTCGTGTTAAAGCTGCTTAAAAGGGATTTAAAGAACACAGCTGTGCTAGGATAATAAGTCGCACCACCTATTGAAAACAATCTACATGGATGTGAGGGAAATAATTACAAAAATTTTGTGCTGAAAGTATAAAAGTCTGTAAATTGGAATTGCGACATGTCTGCTAGTTTAAACTTTAACTTTTTTTCAAGGTTAAGAGTCTCCACTGCTCAGTTCGTCAACTACATTACTAAAAGAAAGTTTTCGTGCAACTAAAAACATACTTTGTCCCAATGCCAAATGATCTGCATCAAATAATGTCATTTTGTTCTGTGGCATACATGTTGGACACACTTGTGCTGTCCAAATTTCTCTCCTTCCAAGATCAGCTTCCCAAAAAGCTCTGTTTGTACATTTTTATCTGAAATTGGATTTTAAGACTGATGAATAATGTGTGCTGTAACTTATGTAGACTGGTAGCACTAATCATGTGGGAGTGATGACTGATTTAGTACACTACTGGTTAACATAGTTGGCAATTTTTATTATTTTGACCCATAATTTCAGTCCTTGGACTCGCCTGGCTGACCACTTCTGCTAGCTGAACACTTTTCATTTTCATGAACAGTTTAATACTTTGACAAATAATTTAACTAAATTCATAAAAATCTGTAAACCATAATAGTGTACGTAACATAGTTGACAGTTGATTAATATACTCTATGACAATGAGCTGTTATAGATTAAATATTTAAAAAGAGAGTGAAAAAGAGGGGGGACAGAGAGAGAGAGAGAGAGAGAGAGAGAGAGAGAGAGAGAGAGACTTACCACAATACAGTATGTTCAAAATGTATGCCACAGAAAAGAATGAGATCGTGATGCGGGTCACTTGGCATTGGGACAGATTATTTTTGTTAGAGAATGGAATTATGTTAGTAATAATTTTAATAAGAAAATCAGTTATATCATATAATATTCTATACATAATTATATATATATATATACACTGTGGAACTAGTAACGAGTAACGTGGTTTGCAAGTGTTCCGCAAGATGAGCAAAGATTTTTAATAAATTTTGACTTGAAAAACGAGCAAGTCTTGGTTTATGAGTACCGAGTATCATGTATCACATGATCACTACTTAGCCAATGTATTTTCTCTCTCTTGCGGAATTGTGAGTAATTGTCTCCCCCACTAGGTCTTAGTGCTCGGTTCTTACTGGTATAATCAACATCCCTGCGCACATGTACTGTTTACTATAACACAGATTGGTTGCAACCAAGTCTCACAAAAGGGTAAGGGGTAATGTTATTTTTTGCTTGCCTATTTCATTGAACTGGTGAAGTGATGAAGGGTTTGAGCTGGGAGATGTGGAATACCGGGTGGATCCGGAGCGCCGCAGGCAGCTGAAGCCGGTAGGTGACAGGATTGATACAGAGGGTGATGCGATATGGACCAATGAACCTGGGTGAGAGCTTTTTAGATTCAGTGTGGAGGTGTAGGTTCTTTGTAGACAGCCATACCTTGTCACCTAGGTGGTAGAATCGTCCCGGAGGATGTCGACGGCGATGTTGTGAAGCGTAGCGAATGTTGGCGCGCTGGATGGCCTCTTTGGCTTGAATCCAGGACCGTCGACACCTTCGGACCAACTGTTGGGCCGAGGGTACTTCAACCTTCGGTTCTTGATGTTCGAACATCGGAGGCTGGAAACCCTGGCATACCTCAAATGGGCTCAACTTCGTGGCGGAGGAGACGTGGAGGTTGTGAGACAGTTCTGCCCAGATGAGGTAGCGGGCCCAGGAGCGCTGGCGGTCGGCAATGAAACATCTCAGGTAGCGCTCCAGTTGTTGGTTGGCCCGTTCCGTCTTACCATTAGTCTGGGGATGGTAGCCCGAGGAGAGACTGCAGGTAGAATTGATCAGACGGCAGAAGGCCTTCCAGAACAGTGCAGTGAACTGGGGCCCCCTGTCCGAGACGATGTCCTTTGGGAACCCATGCAGATGGACTACGTGCTCTAGTATCAGCTCAGCTGTCTTTTTAGCTGACGGGAGTCAGTGAGGGCCACCAGGTGCACCGCTTTGGAGAATCGATCCACTATGGTCATGACAACATCCTTTTCTTCAGAGACCGGCAGGCCCGTGATGAAATCAACGGCAATGTGCGTCCAGGGCCGACGAGGAACTGGGAGTGGTTGGAGCTCCCCTGGTGTGGGTTGGTTGGAAGTCTTGGCCCTGGCGCACACTGGGCACGCCTGGACGAACTACTCGACGTCTTTGGCCATTGAGGGCCACCAGAAGGCGCGCTGGATGTACTGAAGGGTGCGCTGCGTGCCTGGGTGCCCTGACAGTGGCGAGGAATGACCCCACTGAATGACGTCGGCCTTGATGTTCCCGGGTACGTAGAGTCGAGCAGGCGGCACACCTGCCGGTTCGGTCTCCGTGGCTTGTGCCTGGCAAACCCTCGTCTCCAGTTCCCAACGGAGCGGGGCGACGGTCTTGGAGGGTGGCAGGACAGACGCGGGGCCCGGGGGACGTCCCCCTCATGTTGTCGAGAGAGGGCGTCGGCCTTGATGTTCTTTGACCCCGGGCGGTAGGATAGGTGGAAATTATAATGCTCGAAGAACAGAGCCCACCGCGCCTGCCTTGGGTTGAGCTGTTTCAGGTTTTTGATGGAGATGAGGTTTTGGTGGTCGGTCCAGACAATAAACGGTTCTCTGGCGCCCTGGAGCCAGTGTCGCCATTCCTCCAATGCCCACTTTATGGCCAGCAGCTCGCGGTCCCCTACCCCGTATCA